>VNWX01002410.1:0-12210 GCA_009869905.1 Ceratophysella communis | reverse complement strand
AACTCCTATCAACTTTCAAAATATTATTATTTGAAGTGGGACAAACAATATATCGTGATTTTGTAATGCCCAGAGTTACCATATATTTGTGTATTCAGTATTTCATCAGACCACCATTGTTTCCTCAACATATCCTTTCAAATCCTTTCAAATCTTCCATATTGTCGGTCTAATTTTATCCGTTAATACGGTTTATTGCTTACTTTAACGGAGGTATCACGCGCAAATGTTTTTAAAATGTCCAAGTCGATAAAATGAGACAATATAATATAGCAGAATAGCCCAAATTCAGACACAAAGTCGATCGGAGTTAGCATTTGTGCTTCATTTAACCAAAGCGTCACGCACAATCACAATCTAATTTCAAAATGTGCACAGTCAATGAGATAACCCAATGTGCAAATTAAATTACCTCGAAACTCAAACATAATTTTGATCACAGCCACCATTGATGCTTCATGTAACTTAAGCATCAAGCACGACGTATTTTTAAACAAACACACACAAAGTTAGCCACGTAGACTATACGCAGCCACCACTTCACGTTGTCAACCCTTTTGGTCCCAAGTTGCCGCATGGCAAGTTTTTACTACTCGAATGTATCTAACGTGCAATGTTTTCAACATGCTTCCATTTTACGTTGCTTGTTTACCTAGGAACGTATTTGTTACTGTTAATTTTCTTTAGAATCTGTCTTATAGTCCTCCACCGCAGTATCATGCTGCTGCCCATGCCTTTTTACTCGGGCAGGATGCACAGAAGGGTGCGCGGTTGACCAGGATACACAACAGCCTTGACTGCATCAGCATTATCATAATCAATACCTATGGTGGCGCCGAGGTGGTAGCCAGCTTGCATGATTTGCAGAGCTCACCCTGGTTTCTTCTGCTTTGACTCTGATTATGGCTGGAGATTATTAGATTGATTCGAGTGTCTTACATGTTGACCTTCGGTAGTTGGATTTGATGGTTTTAGCTGCACGTATTTGGATGTTTTCATTGGTTTCCAACGGTATGCTACTTCGTCATAATCAATATCTCGTTGTGGCTGGGAATAGTGAAGGACCAACGATGGTCGTTTCGATATTCAAAGAACTTTTTCTGTTCTTCAACCGTCAAATCACTCAGCTGACCCGATGACTAGGCCACCTTAGTAAATTTCGCATGCTCTTGAGGTGTCAAGTCAATTGGAGCTGCTTATGTAACAAGTCAAATTAGCTACGCTTGAAAAAATTAATCGTATGCAAATTCAAATATTCAAGAAATATCAAGGCTTCGAATTGGGTATAACTTTTTGAGTAAATATCATAATTATACATATTACAATATTTGCATAATACCCTTTTATTCAAATCCTCGATATACTCCCTTAACGAATACGAAAAATTTGCGAGAACCATTGCCCCATTCTTATAAATCACTAGTGATTCTCACAATTCATCACATGGATCACTAATGAGTTTTACAAGTCGCCGATTTTTATGAACTATTTCGACATTTACGGATGTTCTGAAGTCGAAATAAAGGTGAAAAACTATCTTAACAACAAAACAACACATGTAGATCTCAGCGCACAGTGCAATCATAGGGATTTCTAACAATTTCATTTTATTCGTACTTCTTTAAAGCGGCTGATTCTTAATCAACTTCTAAACCCAGTCGAATCATAAACTCGTAATTGACTGCGTTACGCCAGCTGCAATCTACATTGAGAAACGGACAGTAGGATGCAAAATCTATTTCACTAGGTACCGTTTATCCGAATTCAAGACTCGTGTACCAAAGTGTGCCCAATGTGTCAACCGCAATGTGGAGCTTTGAGATTTACCGAATGAATTTAATTTCTTAGAACGATTCTCGTTCATATCCCTCTAATTGCCCGCAGTAGATAAGGTTATAATTTCCGATCTGGCTGTTTCAGTTGACATTTATTAAACGGCTTATTATTCATTTTTTCAGAATAGCACGAATCGAGACCATGTTTTTTAGCACTGAATAAATACGAATTTCGTATTCGTCATGTATCGAGTACGACGCCATGCCATTTCAATGAATATGCTTATGGACAGTAAACGACCATCTCTAGCCATTTGGATTAAACATACCGTTCGCATTTCAAAACAACTTTTATTTTAATAATTTAGAATATCATATGTGTATTTGAGATATCATAAGGGAGAAGGACCTTCTATTGTTTCTACTCCTCCTCCTCCATGGGATCAACTTCATAGTCGTACATTCCGTCGTCATCTTCCGCATTTCTCTTATTTCGAGCATAGTGTCCTTGCTCCGGGTATTTGGTGGTGTAAAATGGATTAAATTTTCCGTTTCGCCAGGCGTACGCCGGTTGAGGGTTTTCGGTAGTTAAAAAGGGATTAAATTTGCCTTTTCGCCAAGCGTAAGCCGGTTGAGGGTTTTCAGTAGTTCGAAAATAGTAGGGTTTAGTACCAGAGGGGTACGGGTTTTTTTTAAATAGGATTCGATAATTTGTTTTTCACAGATGTTGGCGGTGGAAGTGCTTCTGTTTCAAATTTAAAAAAGAAACTTTAGCAACAGCCAACCCATCTTTATTTTTTTTTTAAATCAATATCAATTATCATAGTAGCAGAGAGAAAATTCCCCCAAGTCCCAGTTACATCCGTTAATTCAACCAAATTTACTTTCGGTTTAGAAGTGTAGGATGTTAGATCTTCTTGCGACCTTAACATTTCAAGATCGCGGTAGAATAATTGTACTTACCTATTATAACGACGCAAAAGCAAGCACACAGGGCACCCACTAGAAATATTTCTGTCGATTTCATTTTGACGAGAGTTAGCGAAACCGATGTAATGCTGAGAAGCCTTGATCGCATTCAGTAATGGAATATTAGGAATACACAGCTACATACAGTAGATCAAGATAACTAGTTCCAAATCAAGTTCAATGAACTAGCAGAAGTCAATGACCTAGAATTCTATAAACGCATTCGTGTCAACCAGGAAGCTAAATCAATTTCTTAGCAATATTTCCGTTTGTATCACGCCATTCGCTCGTCTTCCAGAGCAATGTTCTAATTATAAATCTGCCATGCTCAGTTTATTAGTGAAGGAATGTGTATTGTTGCAAATGATTGCAATTTATGATTCTACATACTCAAACACACCAATATGCATTTTGAAACAAGCTTTTATTTTAACAATTCAAAAAAAAAAATTGATAAAGTAATTTATTTAGGGTGTACATTCTGTTTTTGGTAATCGTCCTTGGTATCAGTTTCATAGTCATCCATTGCAGCATCATTTTCTTTGAGATGTCTCTTAATTCGAGCAGGATAGCTGTTTGGTTTAGTATTTTGTGGAACGTAGTTTGTTGCGTATGCGTATGGTGACGGTGAAGGTGGTTTATTGGGGTTAAATGAGCTTGGTGGCGCTGTAGGAAACGGTTTCTTTGTAGGTGGCCCTGCAGGAAAGACTGGTTGCCCGTAATTAACATTGTAGCTCGGTTGCAATTGTGTTGGATGAGATTCCGCTGCTGGTGGTGGTACGTAGTAACCATAATCATCATCATTTGGCGGACCAGTTGTAAAATACCAGAGATTGTTTTTTCGATACTCCAGGAACTTTATTTGATCTTCAAGCGCCATGTTGTCCAGACCCCTGAAGTTGGTAACTTTCTTGAACTTTACTTGCTCCTCTGGTGTCAGCTCATTCACATCTTTTGGTGGCCTGTCGTATGCTTCTGTATCTGTATCAAATAAATCAGCAACTTTAGCAATAGCTTTATCATTATCATCGAAACAGAGAAAATCTCGTCTCGTCTCGTCGGAACCTTATTTACATCAATCAAAGTAAAACTACTTTCAGTCTATAGCATTGTACGATTTCTGAGAATGTGAAAACCGAGTATTTCAAGAATGTAGTAGAAAAGCTATGAACAAATACCAACTTACCGACAATGACGGAGACACAAACCCACAGGAAGCCGATTAGAAATATTGCTACGAATTTCATTTTGATATTAATTAGCGTAATCGATGTGATGCTTGGAAGCCTTATTCCTATTCTGTAATGAAGTAGTCGGAATTCACTAGCTGAATACACACAGTGGCTAAACCAAGAGATCTAAATCAAGTTTAACGAACTAGTAGGGTTGAATGACCTAAAGTTCTAGAAAGGTACAAGGTACAGCATTCGTATCAAGTAGGAAATGGAGCTTTTGAGGAAAAAACGCCATTAGAAAGGTCCATGCAATGAAATCAGATTAACGATTCTCCGGAACGCACTACTCTGAACCCTGACCCCTAACAGACTAAACAAGCCGTACACGATACCATATTAAAATTACGATAATGAGTACTTCCTAGTGTGCAACTCATACTAGAAATCGTTTTTTGTTTGGTTTTAACAAATGCATTTAAATTCTTAATTTCATATTTGTATTTTAGATCGATCTTAAGGTTAGATAAGCATTTATTATTTATTCCGAACTACAGATGAAATTTGATATAATATATTCGTAATATAATTATTTCAAAATATTTTATATATTACGTATCTGGACTGGATACCATGTTAATAAAATAGAATAGACATATTGTACTATTTTATTATAAAAACACATCAAATTTTTGTCAAATATCTTCATCGTATCAATCGTAGACGCCATTTTGTCCTGCCTTGATCATTTAGCAGTCGATACACCTGTGCTCAGATACCGAAGTTGGTATTTGTCCAGATTCCATGGTTTCGAAGATGCGATTGCGGTTTTTGATAACGTATTACCGCTATGTTTATCACTAGTAAAGTAGAGAAAAATTAATAGCTAGTTTTAGGAGGAATATTCCAAAAAATGAAATAAGAAATAAGCAATGAAATAGTAGTGTTTCGTTTCCGACTCACCAACAATGCCGATATAAGAGCAGAACACAATGAAGAGGATTACAAGGGTCACAATATCCATGTCGTTTGGAATTGAAAGGCTGAGTCTCGTTCGCGATTTTAATGTTTATCTAATTGGCTAATTTTTAACTACGTGTTGTTAGCTAGCGTTCTGTAATTATAATGTAAAGGTTTATACTAAGTCCAAACACGAAAGAGGTTTTATTTTTAGCCGGAACTCTAAATTGCACATTACATTAATTCATTTCCTCGGAATTATCGAACGTACTGTCGTTCTCTTACACTTGCTGTATGTTCGTACTTGTCTGGGAGTGCCTTACCATGAAAAGTAAGCACGGGGATCGTCTTGGTCGATAAACTCAGCTCCATTAATAAAAGCTATATAAAAATAATGCCTGTAATTAACTGGTTTAAAGTTCTAGTTTGCTTTATTTAAATCAATTCATTTTCATTATTTAATTAACACGTCATCCCCGCTATTCATAATCTAGGTATAATCTGTAGTAATTACGAAACGGAATCAACAATTAACTTAAACTTGACTTAAAACAAAATATTCCCATTTGGTCATATCACTAAATATCACATGACTGTTATTGAAAATTAATTAAAATTGGAAATATTTTGTAAAGTGTTAAATATGTTTTCAGTTGAACATATCTCATAATGTATCAAACCAGCCATTACATATCTTTACATATGGAATGCCGAGTTTCTAACAATCTCGTCAACCAGGGGTCTCACTGTGTTTTGAATATATTCTTTAATCGCTTCATGGATTGTTTTGTCAAAAATTTCTTTAATCTGAAATAAAAAATTTCAATTGCAATTAATTTTCCTACTTGCAAATAATATGTGTGCTGTGTGCTTGTGCATTGGTACGCCAAATTTTTCTTTAACTTAACTGTTTCTGCTAAGGAATCAAACTTTCCGAGATTCTCAAATTGAATTGTCAAATCTCCAGTGTGGTTGACGTCAAATTTGTCCAGATGGGTTGTAAAGTCTCGATTGACGCTCACTTCAATATTTATAGAAATGCCTTTAAGTTCTCCTCGAATTTCTGCATGAGTTGCTGTCATGCATTTTCCCAACGTAATATTTGCGGAGGACGCAACATCAGCTTCGCTGATTCCCAGATCGGCCGTAGCTATGAGTATGGGGTCATTGAATACCTGTACAGAATTATTTTTTATTTTTAAAATGTATTATTAAATACCAAATTAAGTAAGCATTCGGGCTATGCTTAAATGTTAAAAGTTTTTGTTGCATACGTCGATCTTAAGCTCGGCTTCATTGATTCTGCAAATATCGTACAATTCATTCACAGTCCCATCCAGTAGCTCAACTTGTCCCGGTACAGGAATGCCACACATAATTGATTTCTGGAAACGGAATGTTTGTTTAGGAAGAACAACGCTCAGAAGCTGGGAGGCTGCCAACTTCTTATTTAATTTTTCCACTACTTCATCAATATAACCATTTCCTTCGATTTTAACTTGACCTTTGGGAATGGTATCGGGGCTAAGTGCTCCATGTGCGACGGCGTCCAATTCCTGAAATGCAGTCATATATTTATTTAAAAACGTCCACCAGATCGAAATAAAGCGTTACTTACCAGTGAAGTTTTCTTCGAGACTTCATATAGTATTTTTTGTTTGAAATCTTCAAACATATCGGGCAATTTTGAGGCCATTTTGTAGCGTGGTTTTATCCAGAATACTCCACTGGTATTAAAATTCAATACTTATTCTTTAATAAATTTTGAAAGCGCAAATTAAATCACACAGATCTGAAAGTGGGGTTTGTGTGGGGTTATCTACGCTACAGACTGTGCAACTATTGCAGTTGGTCAAGTTTCTACGTGCGTTATCAACTCGTAGTGGAAAATATCTCGTAGAAAGTAGTAATAAAACAATCTAATGTATATATAACACAAGATTTATGCCTATGGAATTAGTCACTCGGCGTCTATGGTCCCTGTACTATGAGTATCACAAATAAAGCAATCACGATGAGGTTTCAAAATACCACAAGCTTGTTCGATTTATAATTTCACGTGTGCAAGTTAGTAATAATATCACAATAATATTCTGAACAAGTCTTAGAACACTTGTGTGGCTTGAATACAAGGTCACTAATACGAAATTTGACTCTAAAAAGTTGAAGCTGACACATTATTTATTAACGTTTAGGCATTAAAACGAATACTAATTTAATCAATCCGTGAATCAGGAAACCAGATTTCAAATACTGCACTGTAGATATCTTTTTACGTTATTTACAAGATTAGCCGAACTAGGCTGGAAGTGGTAACTCAAGTCAAATGAAGCGTCTAATATCTACTTGATATACACATTCAATGTTTATATTATCCAACAAGATTGTATATTCTATTCTATCTCAGCACCCAGCGCAGCTTGCATATAACCTTGCTATTTTAACTTGGATACTATTCGTATCAGTAGCCATGAACGAGTTCTATTTAAAGATGTTCACTCATGCCGCAAACTATACGAGATAAAATCCAGAATTAATGTGTGGGTGCAAGCAGAGATTGGTTATGTGGAACATCTGCCGTTTCCTACGTAAGCGTCAATATTTGCATTATACGAAGGTCTGGATTTGGATTTACAACACTTCGGGAATCTTGATAATAAAATAAGTTAAAATCGGTCTGCGGAGACTAAATAAATCTTGATGCATTTATTTGTCGGTTTCATATTTAGTACAATAAATAGGATATGCATACACAATAATAATCATTTATGGTTTTAGATAAATTTTTCCAGGTAAGTGTGCAGCACAAATCCCAAACCACGGCTAAGCCACCCGTATTATTTTTAAACAAGAATATACCGTTACGAGTTAGTTTAGTAGTTATTCTAAGATTAAAACGTAACTAGAAACTAATCAGTATCCACGAAATTTTCAGAATTCTCAATTACAAAATACCAAACATATTTGTGCTAACAATGAAAGGCGTTAGGCATTCAAAGCAAAACCAGTAAGAGTACATGAAATAAGTATCATGATCAGCTTTTGGGGTTCTTCAGAACCACACTCGTATTGCCAGTATAATAAGAGTCACACTAGATACCATGTGACAAATCGAAATTGCCAATTCAGCATCCAAGTAATATTTCATATCTGTCCGTAGCAAAGGGTTTTGAAAACATATCATGATAGGAATTACAATTAAAAACGAAAAGACTTGGATAGCTCTGGCGGTATTCTGAGAGTATATTGTAACCAAAGTAGGTCTTCTTATTTTCATGTCAGCTTTCATATCACGAAAATCCTGCATATTCGATGGAATCGTCCAAACCAAGCTAAAGATCAGCAACCATCTTATTGCTTTAGAAACATCGTAGTCAGGCACTAGGGAGCCACAAATCAATATTGTTGGTCCAAGCGAGCAAAGTATGCCGATGAAAATAAATATGCATCGTTTAACCCAGTGTTGCTGACCACTTGGATTGTAGGCCCACAACGTATCAGCCAACCAAATTAGATCAAACAATAAAACTGGCCAGCTACCAATTAAAAACCCGAAAAAAACAAAACATAAGCATACTCCGATATAACGAACTTTCATGCCCTCGATCGTTACGACGCCACTGGGGATCGGACGATCCGGTTTGTTCAATGTATCTTCTTCTATTCCATGAATTTGATTTGCAGCACAGAATAGATAGATGTAGAGACACGAATGAATCAAGAGTTGCAAAAATTTTGTTGCTGCAAGAAGAGGTTGCTGGCCGGTGCGGATGACTGAAAACAATGGATCAACTGCAAGGAATGCGACGGGTATTATTGTTACATTCCAGTCCCTCCAGGTTGTCAAAATAAATATATAAAGTTCGAATTGCAGGAATTTCAATAAGGAAGCTTGATTAGGGGATTTTTGATTTTCTTGGACCAAATTCAAATAGTTTAGTAACGTATTCTTGACAGCAGTTGCCATAATTTTAACGTTTGGAATCAAAACGAGTTTTAAATCTGAAAATTTTTCCAGAAGCTAAACCTTATTTTGGCGTTCGACTTTCGAAACAACTTGTAAATGAAGATAATTGATGAATGGATACGTTAATGAAAGAAATTCCAGATATACCAATTTATTTATAAATGATTTTAAAAATTCCTCATTAAGGCTTCTCCGTAATCGACACAGGTATGACACAAATGTGTAATTATCGGAAATACAATTTTTCTAAGTTAGAGAAGGGAGGAGCTAAAATGCTAATGACATTGCCACAACGGGTTAAGTCATAGTAATATGGAAAAATTTTCAAGCGTAATTTCTGTCAATAACGTGCATATTAAACTAAAGAAAGTGTAGTTAAATAAAATCCATTAAGACGCATGTAAGATAGATTATCAAACAAGAGCTTGTTCTGAAATTAAAAGACGTCAATGCATTGTTATCTTTTGTCTCGTTACTCTGTTGAACGCTCGAGATTTACATTATTTCTAATTGTTTCCTTCAATAGTAGCTTTTTGCGGCAATATCATGTTATCAAACTAACACTGACGCAGAACTACTTCGGTTTTGTTTGCAAGAAGCTCTGTTTTCCAAATTAAGTCAAATTTCAGATAAGGATCGATTACATTTATATCGCATGTACCGCCAAATAAATCACACTAATGTCTCATCGTAATTAAAATAGATCCTCACTAATATTAAGAAAGAAAAATCCACTATCGCGCCTTTCTTGTTGAAGAATTTGTGTAAAATCTGTGGGAGTTAGAAAAACTAGCTCTAATGGTGCAAATCGGATTCAAATGTAGTTTTTTTTATAAAAAAGCAAATGATTTATACCAAGCATTTAATATTTAACTACAGTTTTCAACAGACTAACCTAAATTTCCTTAATTACTTACTAGTAGTCTAGTAATATTTTGTTGGTACTGACACCTTTGAATTGTTATATAAAAGGAGAAACAATTATTAACTGTGAACAACTATTGTAAAAATGCAGGCGTGGTGGTGATCAAAAACTGAAAGTTTTAACTCAAACATAAGGTATTCTGTAAACAGCAAAATGGAAATAATGCTAGCATTTAAATGAATATGTAGTAACACTCACCACTCAGGAGTAATTATTTTGTATTTTTATAAACAGTTGCATACTTAAATTTTGTATAAGGCAAGCACAAGTGAATTCGGATATATTTAACTGTAAGGTAAAGTAATTTTATAGCTGCTCATTCGTTTTCCATCATATTATTAGGAGTTTCGGAAAATACTCTCAGAATAAATTCGGCTTCTTCGTTGGGTTCAAAAGTTGACGGCACGATGCAGTAAGAGCCAGGTCGAAGTTTGAATCGACAACTTACTTCCCTCAAATTAATAAATGTTGGAGCTCGAGCAGCCGAAGCATTTTGCCGGAAGTACTCCATGGGAAGCGGAGTGGGACAGCTTTCATCCACGGGGTAAATCGCGAAACCAATCGCCAGAGTTTCGACGCCCTGTGCCCGCTGCTCTCGCCGATTCTTCTGCATCAGCCCAATGATAACTGTGCACTTTCCATCGGAATCTCCTTCATCTGGTTCCGTCAGAGTGATGACGTACTGAGGATTGTTAGCGAAAGTGTTCAAGTAATTTCGGCAGCCACCGGCCGTCTGTCCAGCGATCCAGGCACCTTCGTAAATACTGGTTTCCCATTTTTTGGCTCCTGAGCACGGAGCTTCTTCCAAAGAATCTGGAGACAAATTACAAATTTCCACACGCTGGAAGTATTTCAAGAAATCCTTGTTGGACATCCAAAACTCTCCGTCAGCATCGAACGTAAGTCCAATTTCTTCACGGGTGTCTTCATCAATGTATTCCCATTCTGGGGATCCATCTGACCAGGCGCCATTCCATTCTCCTGTGAAAAAAATATTGACAAAAACGTGAATACCTACTTTAAAATCATACTTAACATACAGTATAAACGTTTTAAAAAATTATTGCCAGCCGAAACGCCCATTAGAACTAATAGCGAAGTGACACAGAATCGTAGGACGCAGTGAATTCTAAGTATGAATATTTAAACATCTCCGTCTAGCTTCAATGGCAAATAAGATTACCTTCATTTCCCCAAGGATTTCTGATCCTAAGCAGTGGAATTGTGCCTGACACTCGTGGTGTTTCGATGTCGAAGGATTTGATATCCGTGATTGAATAAGCATGTCCCCGGACTAATCCTTGCGGTGTGGCTGCTTCCACGACATTTGGATCTGGTTCAATCGAACAGCCCAGAAAGGATTGGCGTTCCCACGCTCTGGTCATTAGCTCAAACAAATTACTGGGTCCATTTTGAATATCATAGAGCTCCGTCACTCCGCCAGTGAAATCGACCAATGCTATTTGGAAAATATTCAATGAAAGCATTTAAGGATGATACAGAAATTTACTGTCCATGTATATTCGCAGATACCTTCACAAGTTGTTCCGCCCTTCAAAGCTTCATAAGATCCATACAGTTTTGCATACGCCTTTTCTAGCAGAGCGCTCCAGAATTCGTTATTTACTTCAGAATGCATGAACAAAAGTTTTCCCGACGAATCGCATGGCAGTTGATCATCGATGACAATGTCCACCTGAATGCATCAAAGAGATTAGTTATTGATCGTAAAAACCCTTTGAATCGCTCTTTCTCATGGACATGATAATTTATCATCACCCTACCCATTTTCCATACTGCCAGAACCGGAAGTGAAATACGCCGCAATATTCACCCTCAGCAAATGAATTGTCCTCGGGAACCACATTACGAAACGTGCATTCATTTAGCGTCAAATTAGCAACTGCTGCCAAAAGCCAACAATCTCCGAGTTCTCCTTGAATTACGTCGAATCTGTATGTTAATTAAATAACGCGTGACGGAATGATAAATAAGTTGCATGATTGATAAGGCAGATTCAAGATTCTGAGGTTACCTTGAAGCCTCGTCAACAAAAAACTGCGGGTTTTCAGTGATCTGATGCGGTCTCTGCCAATAAATTCGACGCTGCGATGATCTCGAGTAGAAGACCGAAGCATCTACAGCTTGAAACTCAGGATCTTCGAATAATGCACCAGCCTCCAGGCATTGAGCCCGAATGGTTGCATAATCTTGTCCACCACCGTCCGCGTGGTCATAAGATCCAGGAAAATACTTCTTTCCGCCACCACCTTGGACAGTATCTTTGACAACTTTTCCGCCACCACCTCCAAAGATTTTTCGCCCCGAAATCAATGTTCTTAAAAAGTCGTCTACTACGCTTCCATCCGAATTCTTCTCATTCCTCGGCGTGTCATCCCCCAATCCATGACCCAAAACTTCTGCAAGCTTCAGAATTCCGTT
>VNWX01002409.1:0-12214 GCA_009869905.1 Ceratophysella communis | reverse complement strand
AAAAAAAAAAAGTTTGACTGAGCAAATACAGTTTTACGTCATCGGTATTCTCGTGGAACTACCCGAAGGCAATCCGTGGAGAGTGTAAATACACAACTCCGTGAGCTCTCCCATACCTGGACGGTCCCTTTACACTATAAACTCTTTATGTATGTACAGGTTTGTGTATCAGGCCCCACACACAACTAGTTTCCCAGCGTGTGAGCGCACATCGTACTGATAGAGAAGGATACTCTATTCTCACCGAGCCATGTACTTGTCTGCCTGGGGCTTCAACCAGGCTAGACCACACATTCCCCGTACTATCAGAGAATTAACTCTGAGTCACCGAGCCAGGAATGTCAAACTCCACAATCATATCGATGTTGATATGGAGGGTCACTCGCACTCACATTCACTTGTGAATCACAATTTTATGCAAATTGCTATCGGAATTTGTTGCTTTACACCAGCAAGTGCGTCTCAGGAGTGACGTGTATACCGTACTGTTAGAGCCTCCACTCTAATCTCACGGAGCCGTATACACGATTTTCGGGACAATGACCAACAGACACACTTTCAGTGATCTTACGAGAACTGTGTGAATGCCAGAAAAGTCCCTGGGGGCAGTGGGATTCGAACCCATCTCCTTAGCAGCTAATAGTTGTTACACTACCAACCGAACCAAGGTGCCCCTTTTTACAGAGCGTCCGTACATGTTTGCATTGCATGAACTTAACTTTCGAAGACTCAGTGTTTCCTGACGTCGTGGAGCTCGAATTTACAAGACATGTGTACGCCGATCCAGAGATTGAGGGATGCCTACGCAGAATTGCAACTAAGTTCCCTAACTTGAAGAAATTCAAATTTGGTATGTATGGGATTGATTTGGATGATTTGCCGATCTTGTTCTCCTCTTGGCGTGATATCGAGGAAATGGAACTGCTCATTACTCACCCTGGCACTTCGGACATCAACTTGGTTTTGAGCGGATATCATTTTGAATGCGAATGGCTGGTCAAGGAGCTCATGGCCTCAAAATACAAAGATCTGATGTCTATTGCTCCACCTCATCCGTCACTTCCAAAAATGTCCAGTAAGGTTTTGTTAACTTTTTCAGAGTGTCTTGGAATGTTGGTCTTAAAAATACCATTATTTAATTTGATCTACAGAGTTGACTAAGGTTATAATGGAGTTTGGAATCGATGGATACTGCCCTGAAATCAACGATATAGGAATTCAATTGGCTTTTCTTCGGATGCAACCTCTGTTGAGCCTTACGTTTTCTGGGACTTTCTTTGTAAGTTCGAAATAGTATGAAACCTGAACATGCGAACATTTCGTACACATCAAATTATCTAGATTTTATCTATTATTTAGTGTGGCCTCCAAAACATATTCGACCGGCTCTGCTGAAAAGTTTGGGAGGGAAATAGCCAAAAATGAAGGGAAGAACTCTCTATAGCCAGGGGTTCGGGGGTTACGCAGCAAACTCGAAGAAGCTTTTTGCTTGCCAAGCCCAAAACCCCTCGCTGGGTCCCTTAATTTTTGGCTATTTCCCTCCCAAACTTTTCAGCAGAGCCGGTCGAAGATGTTTTGGAGGCCACACTACGCTTTGAAATTGCTCTAAAGTCCTAATTCGTGTTCTAGATATCTGAAAGCAACGTGCAGAAACTGACAGAACATCACAAGAATGTGTTCATTCTACCAAAAACAGACAAGTAGATTCTGTAATGCTGCCCTGTTATGACGTAAGTACGGGGAGCTCTAACCTTACCTACTGAAAATTCTATTGTTACTGTTAAAACCGAATATGAGCACTGAGCTCGATGTATTTAATTTCGTGGCATGCACTACCATCCACTTGAACTTTTCTTCTACAATTATTCCAGACAGTACACAATAAATATTAGAATAAATAAATACAAATAATAAATTAAATCATTTAAAAGGAAAACTTTTCTGATGAGTGCGAGTGACCGCCGCATGCCGCATGTACCTGAGTTAGCTTTAACAGTTTATTTTACTATCAAAGTTGCATTGAGCGGAAACTAATTTGACATTCCCACAATTTATTATACTTGCTTTATTGCTATTTAATGCTTTATTTAATGCTATTTTAAATATGCAGTAACCTGTAACTTATTTTAGCACTCAAATAACGGCTAAGCAATCAATTGCAGCAGCACTTTGCATTTTTAAACACTCCTACCTTGTAGGTGCATGCATACTAAACATAAGGTAGGACCCTGGAAAAAAACGGTAGTTTTTATTTTTTTATTTTTAACTATACCTACTCAAGTTTGGAATTTTGAAACATTCGAGAATTAGATACTTGCTATTTACTTTTTTAGTGCATGTTCGGAATCCGTATTTTGGTTTCGAATATTACCGTTCATTTTAAAGTTTCATAACCTTAATAATTTATCATCTACTTTTGGGAATTAAATCTACCAAAATAGGATTCGTCTTAATAAAAGGTCCAAATCCAGGATACTGTTTCATGCTATATGTCGGACAAGGTTTTACTTGGAAATTAGTTAAAATTTCGAAAATCGTCATTTTGAGAATATCGGTAATCAGTTTATTTCCAGGACAGCTTTTGGGGCCATGACCAAAGACACCAAAAGCATATGGATGAAGATTGTGTGTTGCTTCCGGTAAAAAGCGCTCTGGTTGAAATTGCTCTGGATTCGGAAATGTATTCAGGATTATGATGCATTGGCCAAAGACAAATGAACACAGGAATACCCTTTGTAATTTTAATGCCACGTTCAGTGTCTTCCCAATCTTTGACACAGACGCGATCCAGACGATGAAAGGTTGGAAAAATTCTAAATGTTTCTGTCAAACATGCTGTCAAGTAGGGTAGCTTTACAATTTCTTCAATCGTAGGACAACCCTTCGTCGTTTCAAATAATTTCTCTACCTCATCCACTAATTTTACCATCGATTCAGGACTTTTAGCAACGTGATAAAAAAAGGAAGCAACAGCAGTCGGTAGCCCTTCGTACATTGCTAAGAAAAGCTCGAAAATTTGTGACATAATGCAAGTTTTTGTGATTCCGAGCTTTTTATATTCGTCCGATTCAGTTCGATCCATGCTTTCAAGTAGCACTGTGATCATGTCATTGCCTTTGTGCTTCTTACTCCGCTGGTTTTCTAGAACTTCAGAAACGAGTCGAACAAATTCGTCTAAGCACTCATCCGGGAAGAAGGGAATAGAAAACGGTCCCGGTGAAATGTATTTGCCGAGAAACGGAAACGCGTCTGTAATTTGGATAAAAACTATGCATGATATTTTCGTGAGTCTCGCTTATTTCATGAAGTTAAACTAATGTATTTAGAATCGCTTAGGGTTTGTCAAGCAGACTTACACCCAATGGTCTGTCTAAAATCTGGTGGTTTTGTAACGGAATCTACGAACAAGGACTGCATTACTTTGATGAAACTATTATCCGGATTTTTCTTATCCTCAAATTTAATTCCGAGATAAAGTAAGCAGCATAGTTCAATGCTCAAAGGTGTTGTAAAGCTGAAATCATAATAATTAGTTTAATTAGAACTTGCTCCACAAAAAAATTCGAATTCCTCTACCTTCTCAAGTCCATAGTCGTTTTCTCTTTCATCGAGATAGCTAGGTCCCGAATATAGTCATTAATAAGACCCTTCGATAACTGACCCATCGTTTTGATTCGTCCAATTGACAACCCTTTCGTAATATTTGCGCGTAAAACTCGCCATGTGTCGCCAAGTTGAAAGTCCAGAATTCCTAAAGCTAGTTCATGGTAAAGGAGTTCCCATGGCAACCGGTCTGAAAAATAGTCATAATCCTTCACGAGAATCTTCTTTACGAGATCCGGGTCGCTCACAAATATTTTCGGATTTCTTCCTTCGTAAGCCTTGTGAGAGAAAAGACCATCAGTGCATCAAAATAAAATTTGCAATATTCATACTAAAGAATGCATAAATATATGGACTGTACAAAATAGTTAACCATTTTAATAACACGATCAGCTGATTTACCCCAAAAATCGGTCCATATTTCCTGACACGATTTGCATCCAATAAATGCGATAATTCCTTATATCCCCGTGGAGAGCTCCCGAGAAAAAAATGCGGAGAAACTATGGGAAATCCTAGCTTTTCTAATGTTCCGTAATGCCATCTTGCGTAAACCAAGAGCGTAGAAATAACTACAAACAAAATTGTAGCAATTAAACACATCACTTTATCAAGCTATTAAAATCTTGACAAACAGTGGAATTCTCTCTCATGTAAAGTCGCAAAGTATATGAACCACAAGTAATTATAAATTCAAATGAGTCTTGGACCAGGTAATAAAATAGCAGTGTTACTTGCTATAATTTTTAAAACTTCAAAGGTTTACGTAATTCTATAAAAAATTGTCTGACAGAGAGATTAATGATCTTGTTTTGATGAAGTTAATTTGGTACGTGGAATGGAAGGGCAATATCGGAGTGTGCAAATTCATGGCCATCTAGTCTGTTAGGGTCTTTGAATGCAAAATAAGGTCCGTATAATTTATGCGTAACTTATAAGCAAATTTGTGGTTTTAGTACATTTACCAGAAGTTTTCTTCGACACTGAAGCAGGCGGAGTATTAATACCAATTAAGAGGCAAAACCGGATTCCTGAAAATGATTACCCATGTACAATTCGAAATTCGGCACTGTCAAAAATGAGATATGGAAGCTGTCGTTTTTCAATTACCTCATCACATTACCATATTTTATTTACAAGTATAATTTACTTTGCTTTTTGTTACAGTGCGCACATAACAACCATTAACCAAGACGATTTAATAAGCGAAGCAAATAAAATCATGACCTTCTAGCTCCTCTGTGTAGTCCGCTTAGAATCCTGATTATTACTTTTGACTTTTGACGTCAGCCTTATGAAATTCTAATGGGATATTCGTTACGAAAACAAGCATTTTCCTACAAGCTAAAAAGTGTAAATGTGTACCTATTTTAATTGCAGTTATTAACTGCGGAGACTCGGCGAAGCAGTTAATGCCATAGAGTTATTATTATTAAGTATTATATGGTATACTATATACTACTTAATAACTCTATGTTTAATGTGAATGGGCTGTCCGTCCGTCCGTCGTTCGGTTTACTGGATAATTCTTGAACGAATTAACATAAAGGGAAGATTATTTCACTAATGGACATGATAGGTCAATAGTATCAAGTGACTAGATTTTGGGTCACTACGGTGACCTCTAAAGTCACAGCAGAGGTCAATATGCTGTTTTAAGGAAAGTGTGGCATGTGGGGTGTCAATCAAACGCATATGGCGATTAGATTACAGGAATGACATCTGGTTGGACCTATGACCTCTCTACGAGAGGTCAAACTTTTAATAATACAGCATTTGAATCGCTAATGCCATTCGATTAACATTTCGACACTGGATTTGACCTTTAACCTCTCAAGGGGTTACCAGAAGCCAAACTTTACTAAAGGGGTCACCGTAATTCCCTGTCTCCGCAGTTTTTTACACTCCGCTGAGTGGTTTATTTTTTTTAAGATAATTTATTCTTTCTGCGTCGTTGTGCCATTGGATCTGAAGTCGAGTTATAAATTAAAAGTTGGTTTTGTGTAACAGGTGACAGGATTTACAGGTAAGAATTATTCAAGGTGTCCAAGGATAGGTAATTAATCGTTCGGGATTGAATTGATGCAATGCAATGCATATAAAAGTACTCTTCAAGAATCGTATAATATGCCTTAAATTCTTTCAATGTAATTTAATTTTGCCATTTGAGCAAATCAAAGCACATTTAGGTTTTATAATATTAAAACCTATTTAAATTGTTTGCAATGGGGGACGCAGGATTGGTAGTTGACCCCGAAGAACCTATTTTGACCGAATTTTCTGAACCTGCGAAGCTTGAAGAGCTCCGCATATCCGACACTGGCAAAAAAGAGCTTTCCGATGAACTACTGGAAGAATTGCTACTCAAAACCGAATTTCCTGATGGAATTAAAAGTCGAGTTATGGATTTTGGATGTGGAGCTGGGACTTTAATTCGAAAACACTTAATTCCTTTGACAGAGCGAACAGGCTGTATGGTTTATGGCTTCGATACATCCAAAACAATGATCACATTCGCCAAGCAACAAACAACGCATCCTCGGGTTTGTTACGTTCTGGCGAATGAAGATTCGCAGCTCGAGAAAGATTCTTTTGATTTAATCATCTGTACTTTTGTTTTCGAATATGTTAACAATGCTGAGTAAGAATTCCTACAGTTTTAATATTCTATTACTATGTTCAGCTTAAAATACCTACGCAAATGAGACATAATGTTATAATATAATATACATATGTTGTTTAAAACTCTAGCCGACTTTTGCCAAATTTACTTGAATGGCTGAAACCTGGGGGGAAGCTTTGGCTAACGACAATGGCGGACGTGAAGTTTTTTCAATTTTTCAAAACTTTGAAAGAGCATTCTGAGCTTGGAATGTACTGTCAGGTTGGAACTGCATGCATGCTGTGTTTCTTGTAATAAATTATAAAAAACTAATAAAGGTGATAATCATTTATTGGAACTTTATTAGAATCTCCCGGAGCCAGACTGGATACGAAACAATTCTTGTCAGGAATTTTATGAGAAACATTTGAAAATTGCTGGATTCGATATTATTGAGATAAAGACGTATCCAACTCTGGGTCTTGAATATGAGGCGATTGACGGATTTATTGGTAACTTCAAAACAAATACATTGAAGTAAGTTGTATTTTTTTTAAATAGACAATGTGCTGATTGCGAACTTGTTTCAGAACTCTTCGTTTGGGTGGGCATGGGAGCAACAAGTATTCCAAAAGCTCTAGAGCCAACCCTTAAGCATATTTGTTCAAATCTTGTCCAAAAATGGATTCAGCCAGACGCTCAGGAACTTTCACTTGAATGGAAGACGCTCGTATTTACTGCTCAAAAGCTTGCAAAGTAATATTTGAAGTATAATAGAAATCTATGTATATATCTCTACCTATATTTTCTGATTTTTATGGCTTATATTTTACAATAATGAAATTAGTAAATTCAGGCTAGAAATCATATTAATATTTTAAAGGTTTCAACAATTCTGAGTGCAATTACACTGTATGTGAATTGCAGTATAGTTATTACTGAACTATAGTATAAAAAGTTTTACTGTTAAATGCTAAATTGTAAATGCCGATATAAATACAAACACAATATTGTTATGTGTAAAACTGTTTTATTTATGCATTTTGTAAAGGTACTTATTGGCGAGGTGATTTCTACGCTAGAAAGCTTTAAAGTGACGTACAAAACGTGTTGCTTTGTCTCATATGCCATCTTAGAGGTCATACTGAAATTTAATAAACGGTGCACAACGAGATCATAGCTAACTGTGACAGCAATGAATACGAGAACGAAAATCTGAAAAACTTGAATTATCTGGATGCAGTCAAGGCCGAATCCGACCGACTCTCCTTAATCACTGGTTACAACTATCGTGCTCCAAATCAAGATACTACAAGCCGGGGTAAATTTATTTTTCAGCGCAAACCCGGGTTCCTTCCAATTTATTCCATGCATCGTTGTGAAATTTTTTTCACTGAACCGAATGAATACATTCAAATCCAAACTTACAGGTTAATGTAATTTCATTAACGTGTCGGATAGGGTCGAATTGAATCTTAAGATTAATTTTAACGTGCAGTTACTTGCCAATGGGAGCTAGTGCTATGCAGTACGGAGGCATGCGCTTTGGACAGCTCCAAATTAAAGCGACAGTGAATCATTTATTACACCGATTTAAATTTGCTGATATGTTACTGAGCCTGAATTATGTCCCCTGCATGACTTCACGATTTTTTCCAAATTTTTGTGTACTATCCAACGGAGTTAGCGTTAGGAGGATTCGGCGCTTATCGGAGTACTCCGGGTATAAAAAAAAATTTGGCTTTCCTAAGGCTAAAATCCATTAACCAGTATGTGAATAAAAGAAAAGCTTAGAGAATATGCTCCAATTTAACTGATTATTTTACAATAACCAGAACTTGAATGATTGTATTTAATATATTAATACGTTTTTGTTTCACCACAAACGTCCTTCACTCTCTTAGAACTAAATCAACATAGACTGGACCCTTAAAATGAGCTAAAATAGTACAGCCAGTTTTATATTCTAATTTCGAATCAGCTCTAGTTTCAATGCGAAATGAAAGTAACAAATTAACCATGAACAATTTCATTACTTCGTAAGCAATTCGCATTCCGATGCAGGCTCTAGGTCCGTGTCCAAACGGAGCGAATGCGTAGGGATTAATTGGTCCGAACCGGGCTGCATTACCAGCAAGAAATCTTTCTGGTATAAACGAATTAGGGTCAGGGAATTGATCTGCGTTAAAGTGTAGACCCCAAGTGGCGACCATGACAGTTGTACCAGCTTTAATTTTGTATCCCTTGTAGTTCCAGTCTCGGTTGCAAATTCGTTCGGGACGAAAGAAGGATGGCCCTATGCGCAAGGCTTCATTGAAACATGCTTCAAGATATGGTAAGCATGAGCTCTGGATTGACTCATGTGTTATTTTTGAAGTTTTACCGTCTGGAAAAACACGTTTAATCTCTTCGAAAAGCTTGTTTTGAATTGCCGGATCGTTGGCAAGAAAGTACATAAGATGGCAGACGGTTAAATGAGAAGAGTCGTAGCCACCGACCAGAAACGCGAGTGCTTGACCAATCAAAGTGTTTTCTGTGATTCTTAAATTTTCCAGTTCTGGACTTCCGATTTTATCCCAGAGGTCATTCAAAACGTCGGCCAGGTCATTGTTTCGTTGAACACCGCGTCGATTTTCAAGAATTTGTCTTAGCATTGTGTTAATTAGATTCTGAGGTGTTTCGTCCAGGAACGGAGAAATGTAACGCTCCAGAAAGGGGAACGAGACTAAAATTCAGAGCCATAATCGTATTTAACGTTACGCCTGGTTCTTGTTCGACGGTTGATTGTACATATTATACTTACGAACTAACGAATGTCCAAAATTATAACAAATGTTTTCACCCATCATCTCGCGAAATGCTGAAATGAAAGCATTGTTAGGGTTCTTGTAATCGGCTACTTCCATACCAAATGTGACTCGAGTAAATGCATTGATAAACCAAGATGACGTATTTCTAAATGATTTAAAGACATCGCTGTATAAAACGGTTTTTAAAAGCTCATCTAAAGCATGTTAAATTGGAATTACTTTCCGCAGTCGAGCTTTAATCTGTGCTTATTCAGGCACATTTCAGAAAGATCTGCAGTGACTTCTTTAAAATATTCATCAATGGATCCAGCATACCATTTTAATTTTGACGACGTGAACACTGGGCTTAGACGAGATCGCATGAATTTCCAAGTTTCGCCTGAACAAAATTTTTTAATGGTTTAGATATTACTGTATATGTTACGGAATATGTGTATTAGCGGCTCAGGTACACCTGTGCGCGTTTATGTGTATTTGGCGACGCAGTTTGTGCAAAGTATTGCTTATTTCACACATACATTTTGAAAATGTAAAATGCTGATCTAAAACAAAATTTAACTTTTTTTAAAGGTATACTTTATTTTCCAAACCAATTACCCGTTACACGAATATTTAAGTTTTTCCGGCGAGTAAACCCGTTCTAAATGCAACTTTTGTAGTTTTACGTACAGTAATAAAGTCGTATAGGGAAATAAAGTAATACCATACGAAAGCGCGTCAAATTTTGTTTAAGATCAGCTCTTTGCATTGTCAAATTGTCCGTACGAAATACGAAATACTAGGCATAATTGACTTAGCCAAACACACGTTAACCGGCACATGTATACCATACCAAAATTACACGAATTCCGTAACCCGTAGCATATGTAAAATATGCATGTACCTTGTAGCAAATTCAAGATTTCACTTGCAACTGGGCCCAAATTTATTAGTCTCCCGCTGTGAAAATAATGAAAATCTTTCACGCATATTTGTTTCACTAAATCCGGATCACAAATGAATACTTGAGGTTCACGGCCTTCGTAAAGCTAGGTTTGAATGAAACCATTTTAAAATAAATACCTATGTATTTCAATTGATTGAGTGGTTAGATTATTTTTTACTTACACCCCATATGGGTCCATATTTCTTGGCTCGAGCTACATCTTCGTCATGCTGTACATACTTGTAAAATCCTGGAACACTGCCGAGAAACAGGGTAGTGGGCATTATTGGAAATCCGGAATTTTCGATGGTTCCATACTTGGCTCTACCGATGAGAAGGAATCGAAGTAAAACTGCTAAACAAAGCAGAGCGAAGATGAAAAACATCTTTACGCTTGAGATTCAGAACCTGGAATGAAAAGGCAGAACAGTTGTGTACCCGATTGCAGTATTATTCAAATGCCAAGGCTATTGTTACAGTCTATACCTATAGAACTTTTACTATTTGAGAATAAAATATAAATTGTATAATACCTACTTAGATTACAAAATTCAAACTCAGGCAAGAATCATGACATATTTTGCAGGACATTGACTATAAATAAATCTAATTTTCAATTGTATCAGATTTACGCCGCGTTGTTACCTTGGGCGATTTCAATCCAATAATTTTCTACTGTTTATGTAGTTAGAGTTAGAATGGATTTAGATCAGATCATAAGCATTACTGGGGTTGTGTTTTAATGCACAATTCGGATTCGTCTTCGATTCATGAATTTATTAAGTGAGACGACGGGAGCGCTTTGCGCTCGATGTGTGGGATGAGAATGGGCTGTCCGTCGTCTGTCCGTCCGTTTACAGGATAGATCTTGAACGAATAAACACGAAGGGAAACTTTTTTCACTAAAAGACATGTCCGGTTAAGGGTATCAGCTGATTCAAATAGGGGCCAAATCGGTTACCCCGATCGGAAATTTTGATAAAACCTGCCAACGGCATTTGGTCTCATGCCTACGGCACGTTTAAGCTACCTTCCGGCAGCTTGGGATCAGAAGGTCATATTGGCACTATCGCTTTCACTACGAAATTGCAGTGGAGCAGATTAACAACTTCAATTTTGCATACCGTTTTGATTTTTATAAAAAACAGATATACGCTTCTATGGTGCCGCAAATAATATTGCTACCAAGGCAACGGGTTTAAAAATGAAGTTTCTATTCGTAGTGTTCGATGGCAATAGATTGACTTGGTGTTGAATTTCCGAATTAATTTAAAAATCTTAAATTGTTTCAGAATAAATCATTGATAGCGCGGTGCGAAGCAAAAAAAGCGACAGACGGACAGACAAGCAGGGGCATCCCAGTAGATCTCTTGGTCTTAAAAACTGCCTTACGGCACCTTGGTACTAGAAAGTCATTTGAATTATTCGATTTACTAGAGAAGCCTTGATTGCTACACATTTACATCATGGCCCTTCTTGTATGACATTTACTAGAGCAAAACATAGCAACGCATTTACTTTATGGCACTTATTGTGTGACATTTACTAGAACATTACATTGTAATACATTTACATTCTGGCACGTATTTTGTTACCCACAATTATGAAACTAGACTGTGCTTGTGCCACAGAAACAAGTTAAAATTGATTTTATAAAATCATTACAGCATACACGGATACACTAGTTTTGATACCTACGAAAAATACATGCTTCCAGGATTTTTCTATGGCGCGCAATAGCTGCGCTGCTTGAACCGGTTTAGATCCGGACTTTGCTCTGTTGAATTTTTTAAACCAATTTTTGACATTTAAAGCGTTTCCATGTTCCAGTTATATTGTATATAATATACTTCATCTTGAAATGTGTTTTATATAGATATTGCTTTGTGATAGTTAGCGCATCGGTTTTGTTTATATATTTCAATTTTAAATTACGCTTTTGTAAGAAGTTTTAGACCAGAAGGTCTACTGGGATGCGATGCCCCTGTTTGTCTGTCTGCCTGTCCATAGCCGGTTTTACATGTCCAAGCACCGTAAGTCACACCGTTCTGTGAACAGATGTCTAAGGTCTATATGTAAAAAGTTTAACGTTTTCGCGAAGCAGAAGCGAAAAGTAAAATTTATAAGCAAAATCAATGCAAGAACACTGACAAAGCAATATCTGTATAAAACAAGGTTCACAAGGAAGCATAATATACAAGCTGTAAATGGAACCTAGAAATGAAAAAATATTTAAAAAATTTGGTAATAAATATTCAAAAGAGCAAAATTTGT
>VNWX01002408.1:0-12215 GCA_009869905.1 Ceratophysella communis | reverse complement strand
GGTCACTGTTTTTGGGGTTGGTGGTAGCTAAAGGGCCCACCCACCACGCCGAGAGTGCGCAATTGTCTGTCTCGTTCAGCCGTTCACTTGTCTGAACAGTCGAGGTTTTTTTTACCTTATTTTTGTTCCATACTCCAAATATACGTTAAACCTACGTTACAGCGGGTAGTGAATGGGCGGGAAATTGAAGTAGTTATCATTCGAGTTTATCATCTGTACGTTCGCCCTTACTTCAACCTCAAAGAGGGGCAGCAGATCCCCGTTTAAGCATAATAAAGCGTTTCTGGTGTTTTGATATTCTAAATTCTAAACTGGGAATCTCCCCCCGTAGTAGCGAATATACCAGATTCGGCGGCATGGCAGTAGTAGTGGGCTTTCATTCGTATGAATCTGCTGAACTACAAGCTCAGAGAACAGAACTTTTGATTTCAATTTAATTTTGGAAGGACAAGACGCGACGCCAGCAGTTAAAGGACGGCAGTCACGATCCATATTGCTTGACTTGACGCAGTTTGTAATAAAATATAAGTCAAACGAAAGAAAGGTATTACTTACCGTCATTGTCAATTGTCAATGCGAGAACCGAAATCGGAAAACATTTTTAAAGAAACAAAGATATTCGATAATATCTTCAAATTTTCGGTGCAAACCATCGGATTTGAAATAGTTACCTCCAAAGCCATTTATTAATCAATGAATTCGATACTTCCAATCCAACTTCTGTCGACGACAAACGATAAAGATATACAATATTACACATATATAACCTGTTCAAAAAAGCTATCCAATTGCATTTAATATTTGATATTTATGTTGCAGTCATTTTTGAGCCAAGATCAAGGTACGGACGGAAATAGCCAATAATGCCAAGAAACAAGAAATCCAAATCTAAAAGTAAGAAGACTCCAGCAGCAGCATCGGCGTCAGGTCCTGCTGCAGTATCTTATACGCCAGGAGTCCCAGTGACCGTCCGCTGGAACGGATACAGTGACTACATCCGAAGCAAGGTACGACATCGGAACAAACTTGTTCAAACGCCGTTGATCGTCAACGGAATATCTAATAAATAAATCCAGGCTTTAATCCAAAAGGCGTTTCTAATCCATAGATTCTCGACTTGGTAGAGGCGGAAAGGAACAAAATGATTTATTGCAGCTTTGGACCTGAGGGACCGCTTATTCAGGTGACAATTCTAATTGATTGTGTTACCCTCCCGGAAGTTTAAAAATATAGAATTTAATAGGAGATTGAAAACAACTCGAAACACGGGGATTACGTGCCAGCATGGGAAGAAAGTCCTTCATCTCCAAATGAAATGATGATGTACGCTCTTCGCAAGTAAGTCAAATATTTATTTAATAAAAAGGGACTTTAATTCGACCATGGCACTAATCTTGGCATTTGCATAAAATTCATATCTCTTCTATACTGATCATTCTAGACCATTCTGGCTAAGAGTCCCTGGAGACCCTGGAAAATTGATTTTGATGGGACCAGACCCAGACGCCAAGAAGCCAAAGGACTTGACTGAATTCGGCGTATACAATTATATTCCTGCCGGTGAGAATTACTTTTCGCGAATTTTTCAAAACCAACGGCTCATAAATGACCGCTTTCAATTAAGATTTGTCTGGTTGATTTGATACATAGGTAATCAGTCGTCAGACGCAGCGCGAAACGGAAAATGAGACAATCGTCTTGGGTCTTCCATATAAGCTGCTATCTATAATCAATCATTCTTAATTTAATTTTCTATTTTTATATAATATTTCTTACTTTCTAACCCAGTTGCTTAATTTTTCTTCGGGTCAACTTGCCAGCTGTAAATTCAGCTGTCAGCTTCGATGTTACTTACTTATTTTTTCAATATTTTGATATGTATTATCCATCTATGTTAATTAACGCATAAATTTTAAGGCAGAAGCATAGTACATTGCTGCCACATTGTTTACCAACGGAGATATGTGTCAATGCTTGACAATAAACGGAAAACGTGTCTGCGTTTACAATTATTATAACCCAAAATGGTGCAGGTAGCAGATGCGCCAACGAAAAAAACTATTTTACACATTGAACGACTTTTATTGCTAAAACAAATAAAAAAGACACATAAAAAATGCACATGTTACTATAATGTCTAGAAGTAAAATTCACAAAAATGGGTAACACTATAAATTATAAATAGTAATAATTCTGGCAATAAGTCAGGTGGGGTTAAGACTTATTAAAATCCGTAAATCGAACAACTGAGACCCCAAGGAAATAATTTATAACGGGCAGTTTAAATAGTAGTATATGGCAAAATTATTATTTGTTCTAACCAGTATTATTTAAATACTAAAAGTTCCAGGCATTTCTACTTAAGTCTAATCACTGGTTTTACTAATTACAAAAAACTCCGAGGCTCGGTGCATTTTCGTTTTAAAAAACATGAGATATTGGAGCGTTAACTGCACTTGCACGTGTAATGAGACATTGTTCGTTGGTTTAAAATGCGATATGCTTTGTCACTAATCTAACGCTAAAATTACAAATGCTTGGTAGCTGAGAAGTAGGGGTCTACTAAAACTAATAGTTAAATTCACTCTTGTTTCTTCCTACCTCGGTCATCTTAACCAGCCTTAAGAGATTCAAAATAATACAATGTGAATAATACTGGAACTTGAAGGCTCCTCTTCAGCCATACTTATTGCTTGACCCCAGTATTTCATTGGGATGTCCATGCTGACTAATTTCCAGTTGTTCTGGATTCCGCTTCCCGCATCGCTCTTGCTTCCGCTGCCATTCTTCCATGGAGTTCTTATACTTCTGAAACTCGTTGCACCAGTCCGCATAGACGCGTTGGAAATCAGGTGCATGAGCGGGCGTGAGGCAGTGCTGAACTCCGACCGTGACATTGTAAGTACAGAGGGTCAAGGACATGCCCCTTGCTTCGTATTTGAGTCTCCAGTGCCCGCTGTCCGCTTCACTGACACTGAGGATGACCAAGCCCTTGTCAGCCGTCCGAACGTAGTTGCCAGAGCCGTAGTTGATTCGGACTTCCTCTTCGTCACCGCGCTGATGACTCCAAGACCGGTGATGCCACTTGTAGGCTTGGCCGACTTCCTCATTCGGCATTACCACGGAGCAGTGCAAATGCATGCTTTGACCCCAGTTGACGACCACACGTTTGATAGGAGTGCAGTGGCGACAGTCGCAGACGCTGCCAGTGCTGGAGCCGACTCCTTGCAGCAGCCCCGTTGAAAATGCCTTACAGGAACTGTCCTTCGTGTCCCAGCCACAGTGTGGGTCACGAACACAGCGAATACAATTGTCATACCGCACCTTGCATTGACTCACGTCAATCTGTCGGACTCGATAGTCCGAGCTGGCGTAGAGTGACTTGTGAAGAGGGGAAATGTCCAAGGCTCGTACAGCTTCAGGGTAAGTACCCTCGAGAATGTCTACGATTTCGGATTGACTTTCCCCCTCGATGTCCAGCCACTGGACAATTTTGTAGATCTTTCCGTCTCGGGTTCCAGCGTAGAATATTGTGTACTCATCTGCAGGCTGTCGGGAGAGTGGGATCTACAAGGAAAATAATCAAAGTTAGAGTGATCAATAATTTTTGGCTCATACATCTATTCTAGTGATGGGTCCCTTTAAAGCCTCCTGTATGCCTGTATTACAGCACCGGGCACCAACTTTATCACCAAAGTTTTGCAACATGGTAGATGGTAGAGGCGATAAAAAGAAAGGCCTAGTATGAACTCAATGAATAAATGGTAAATACTGAAATCTACCTTGACTTTCTCGACCACAACATGTGTGAATTCCAATCCAGGAATATAAAACGCCGGTTTTCCATGTTCATGTGCCACAGACTCGTCCATTAACGGATGAGATCGAATGAAGTTAAGCACAGTGTCAGGCAGGGTTTGAGTGTCATTCACACATTCCCCTGGCCTTGGCTCCGGCACACGCGATGACAGAACCGGGAGCCAAGCAGAGCTGGAGGTCGACTGTTCCTTGAATTTCCCTTTGAAAGCATCATGAATGGCACTGAGGCGAAAAACGCAGAGTGCCGACCCACTGAATCCTGATCCCGAAGTGGTGAATGCAGCATAGAAACGGCTGTCATCTCCAGGAATTTTGTATACGGATTGGATTTCATTAAAATAAAACGGATATTCTCCGGGAATTGAACAATTGAGCCGGGACTTCAAGTACGTTGCCCAGTTCTGGACCAGAATATTCTTTCCGCCCGTGTCACGCTTGCAAACTCGGGCCACACGAGAGTAAATGTTCTTCCCACAATTCATGTACTCCACAGCGGGTTCACGGAAAAAGAAGTAGACGTATTCTTCGATTTCAAACGAACCCACGAAATTCGGTTTTTCCAGCCACTTGGAGTCATATTTCAGAGTTCGTTTGAACTGGTGCTTCCGTTCTCCAGTTGTCATGTTGTAGAGATCTGTTCGGAAAATGACAGTGTCAGCTTTGGTGAACTCTGCGTTAGTTCCGCTGTAGAGCCCGGGTAAATTATCCGGATTTCCGGTTTCAACCCACACGGCGGTGGAGTTGTCATTGGGATCGTAGGGACAGCGAGCCGTTCCGTCTCCGATTCCAGGGACAAAAGTTTGTCTTGGGACTGGAGTCAAGTTGGCATTGATGACCCAGTCCTTGGGGTGATGGGCGTTGGTTCCACAAACGTAGAGCCGACTTCCGTCTCCCATGCGTTGAATTACCTGTACGAAGATTAAGATTGGTATTGACATGAATAGTACTCGTGTTATCAAAGTTTACGATCAACCCTGCATTTTTAAAATACTCACTCGAATATGATTCCGACAGTCAAAGTCCTCTGATTTTCCCTTAGACACGCAGTTAGCAGGAGTAGATGGATTGAGTGTCAAACTATCCTTCTTACAATCCATTTGACTGATATTATTCAAATTGACACGGATAATTCTGTCCATGGCTCCAACAAAGAGAACTCCGTTTCTAGCATCTTGATAAAATGTCCGGTAGTAGCGCTTGCCACAGGTGAATTCTCGATTATGACTAATTGCTGTCGGCTGAACTCCGGATGTAGAAATTACGAGCGTTGTGGTCAAGGTCACAATGAGAGAGGTCATCATTGTCGCCATTCTCGCTGCTGCAGTTGCTGTAGAGCAATTATTATAATAGAACCATCAATTTTGCAGGCTAGAAACAAGAAGATTTGGGGGTTATTATCAGTCCGGCTTTTAAAGTAAAGTTAGTGTATACCTATTTTTTATTTAGTCTATAATTGAAATTAAGATGTCCAACACACACTAGGGATTTCCTTTGTTGAATTCATGGTTTGTGTAAATTAAACATAACCTAATTTAAGTTATAAATAAACAAACCGAAATGACCTGATTGTTGATTCCATATCATACAATTCCTCCAGTCACCGGGTACTTAGAAATAGCAAATAGCCAATTTCACCTTTACCTAGGTACCTACTTACGTTTTTGCTTATAGCAGTAGAGAGCCTCAGGGACTATGTGTGACACTTGACCTCCGCTCTGCTCAGGCTTGACCTGAGTCCAGTCGTGATTTCTGATCTGTTCTCAAAATTATCCGAAAAGTATTTCTGAAAAACAAAGATGAAGTGGAAGGAAGTCTGAATAATAGAGGAATGTGTTGAGTGAGTCGAACAAAAAAATACACAAAGCAAAGCTCAGGTGGAGAATACGTCGAAATACTACTGGGGTGGACCGCTCTGAGCAAGTAGCATACAGAAGAGGTTTGTCAGAATCTGTTGATCTTCCAAAATGGCTGTTGAAATTACATAGCTACATTCAGACCTAACATCACCTATCACCTCCGCTCGTTCGTTCATTAAGATGGCTATAGTAGGTGTGCGCGTAAATATTTCAATCAGTACAAGTAAATTAGAAACCAGTTAAATAGCCCACTATTATCATTGAAGATTTACTCTCCTAAGTAGGTAAACACAGTTCCGAATTAAAGTCGAGAGATTCAATATTATCGGAACTAGAGCTTACAATAAATTACGAACCTGTATAAAAGGAAAACAGTGTATTTTAAGGTTTGAATAACGGTAACCGTGCGGTCTACCTAAAAAGGTACATAAAAGCTTAAACCAAAAAACAAAATGTCCAAGTAATCAGGCTAGAAAGCTAAAATTACTTCGCTCTTCTTTTTGTTAGTCTTAGTCGATAATTTCCCACTTATATGAATGAAAATATAAAACTTGAATTCAGTGCCCGATAAAATGGTCAAGGCATTTATTTTAGTTCTAAATTTTTATAAATTCCGAAGTTAAGTAATTTGATTTCTTAAATAATTTTTCGAATACCTGAATTCAACCTGTTCTTGTCAGTTTAATTACAGCTAGCGGGAACAATGCACACATTTACTAAGAGTCTGTAATCCGTACTAAAATCTGAATTAGACTTGTATGTTTTTCTAACGAAATCGCTATTACTATGGAATGGCTGAAAGTGCAACCCACTACAGTAATTCAGCTCTCAGCTTGCTTCCTGCTGAGAAGATTCGTTTCGACAGAATTGTGCATTTCTCGTTCGGAGTCCGGAGGATATAACCAAACTAAGCAAAAAAACACGTAGTAGATGCTCTTGGTAAGGCATGCAAGGGACAAGGGCACTTTCTCTGTTTCTGAATTTGAGTGTAGGAGGAGGTGTGGCAGACGCTGAAATAAAGACATCTTCCTTCCTGGCCCGAAGTTTAGGATTTTAGGAGGCTCAGGTTCGGCATTATGCAAAGCAAGAGTGGCCTCGGCTGACGGGGTTTACTTTTTTTTCTACTTCCACAGAACTGGAGCTCTCCGTCAATTCTACCCATTCTACCACACCAACTGCACTTGCACATCCCTTCGCGTCGTCCGAATGGGGAAATTGAAATTAGCTATTTTTTTAAACGTTCGGGTCATTAGGATCTTATTTAGGTCCCATAATAATAATGAGCGACCAAAACTTAATTTTCACTAACTACTGTTTCTTGTTTCTTTTGTTCCCAATTTTTTGCGAAACATTTTTTTTAAATTTCCCGAGCCCAAGGTTTCCTTTATAGGCCTAAGCGTGAAGGGACATAAGCTGAGCAATATTATTTTATAATAGCACTATACAAATGATTTTCTAAGCTTAATTGGCATCTTTATAACGATCAACAGCTCCTAATTTGATGGGCGTATAATTTTTGGCGAAACAATGTAAAAATATTGGCGTTGTTACAAAAAGCCAAGTTTTCACGGCTATGATGAAAGGTATTGTATGATTGAGAGCATTTTAGCGTTCTTAGAACCAGGGCTTTTCTTAACTATAATCATTAAAACCAATAACAAGATAAATTATATCCTACAGCGCATTTTAAATATCAGCCACAACACAATCTGTCTGGCTAACGGCAGTAATGGAATTAAACTGACCGGAACTGGCCGCATATCGATGTGACATCACGGCAGCTATGAGTCAAATCAAAACCACAAACGTATGAGTCGGTTAGGAAATTAACATAGATATAAGCAGTTAGGTTAAAAATTTTGTCATATTGCGAGTTACAAGTTGCATATCGTATTTCGAAATTAGTTAGTAAACAAAAGTGCCCATGAGCACTGGCATCGGAAACAAAAGACTTAAATCAGAAATCAAATTTTACCGAATGACATTTTTAATCACTCTTAATATTTTATGTGTTCTGAACACATTTCTGCTCCATCCAGCTTTAACTTATAAATTGGAAATTGACCGAAATGTCAAGAATCAATTTGATACGGATCTCAGGTAATTCCGACGCTTTAAGTCCTGTCTGGCATTAACTGTTTAAAAAAAAAATTAAATTGTTATCCAGTTTCAGTGAAGAAAGCGAATTCCTGGAAAGTCGTTTGGGAGTCGAACGTGGGAGCGGGTTCACGACGACGTCGCTGGTGTTTTTGGTCCTCATCGGGGTCACTTCAACGCTGGTCATGCTCAGCCTGGCCGCCTATGTTATTTATACGTTTCTCGTTGACTGCATCGGCTGCTACAAAGTCGCACGCTCAGAGCATCCATAAACAGGTCTTACGAAATTCCCAATGGCCATTTTTGCAGCAGGAAATATTTTTTTAATTTTAAGTTCTAGTTTTTAGCTACAATAAGTTGAAAATAGTTATCTTATAATAAAGAATCACAAGAATTCAACTGTAATCGGGCAGATTACCGGACAGTCACAGGAAATCAGTGATAAAAAGGCTTTATTTCAATACAATCAGAGATAACAGCATTGTTAACGAAGCAATTGAGCAATCAAACAACAAATGATTTAGGAGAGTGAAGCAGAAAGGAAACAAAAACAATGGACTTGTGATCAAATGGACTAGTGCTACTGGCATAGGCCGAAAACGAGCAGACAACGTAACAGGTCAAATTAAGGTCATGGCAGGAATCGAATAATAGACTTTCAGTCAGTGGCAATCCTCATCTCAGCATTTTAGCGCCCAAGCAAAGCTCCAAGTCCAAAACTGGCAGAACTGCCAAAAGCATTGATTTTGGCACCTAGTCCAAGCTTCTTACCGTTTCCACCTTTACCACCAGCTCCATTACCGGAACCGCCACTATGGCCATTATTGTTTCCCTTTCCATTGAATCCGCCGGCACTGCCGAAGCTGCTGCCTTTGCTGGAGCCGGAGTATCCACCCGATCCACTGCCAAAGTTGTTTCCTTTACCAGAAAATCCGGTACTTCCACCACCGATGAAGCTGTTGCCTCTTCCGGAAAATGAACTAGAGCCACTAGCAAAACTGTTGCCATTTCCATTATATCCGCTGCCCGTTGAACCTATAGAATTGCTGCCTTTGCCGCCAAACCCGCTTGCTTCCACTGCCGAAATTACTGCCCGTGCCGGTGAATCCACTGGATCCGCTTGAAAAGCTTCCTTTACCTGAGCTAAATCCCCCGGAACCAATATCTATTCCGCTAAATGGAGTGCTTCCACTAGGAAAGCCACCCTTGCCGGAAAATGAACCAGCTCCGCTGTTAGCGCTGTTGCCGCCGAATCCGGTAGATCCCCCGCTGACGCTGCTGCCTTTTCCACTATATCCTCGCGATCCTGATCCGCCATTTCCACCGTTGTTACCGTTGTTACCTCCCGCATACCCACTAGAAGCCCCGTTGCCATTGCTGGTTGTTGCTGGCCCAGAAGAAACGGCCAATGGTCCTGAAGGAAACCCGCTTCCGGAAGAAGGTGCAGGTCCGGCTGTAGACTGGAAATCGTTGGCTGGAGCAATGGCTGGTCCAGGACCGAATCCCGTGGGTCCACCTGGAAACCCGGCTCCCGTACCACCGAATCCAGCTGGAAATCCGCTGTCCTTACCGCCGAATCCCATGGCTCCAGCTCCGGCTCCAGTGAAGCCGGCGTTGTCAGCTCCCCATCCGCCTTTGCCGGTTCCTGCTCCGACTTCCATTTTGGTTCCTGTTGCGGAAGATGGGCGGGTTCTGAGTGCTGGTTTCAGTGTATTTCTCAATGTTGGCATGACTTTCTCCGTGGGTGACTCTCTGCCTGCGCTCTTCGGTTTCTTTGTTTTGATGCTTTTCGTGTTCGACGATGATGGGCTGATGAACGTTGATCTTGTGGATGTTGTTGTGGTGGATGTGGTCCTTTTGCAAGTGGAGATTCTGGAGATGGACTTTGTGCAGGGTGTGCTGGTGGATGACGTGCTTGTGGTTGAAATGCTTGTGGATCACTTTCTGCGTCTTCTTGTGCTGGTGAATGATTTTCTGGGCCTGTCGCGCATGAGTCTGGAACTGCTGAACCGTCATATTTGGTCGGATTTCCGTCGAGTGGGAGTGGTATTCCTGAACCCGCGGGGGATCTTGAGACTCGGTTTTCATGCCTTCAATGACTTGAACAGTCTCCTCAACAGCGTTTCCCTCTCCCCATCCGCCGCCATTCTTAGCGCCGGTACCACCGGAACCTGTGTTAGGTCCTGATGTACTAACAGCTGGTCCTTCTACTCCAGAAGTAGAACCTCCGGCCATGTTGGTAACCCCGCCAAACGCAGGACTCACTGTGGTACCGCCTCCGCTTTGGGTGGTTCCGCTGTATCCGCCTGTAGTCCCACCTCCAGGGCTCACCGTCGCAATATCCATACCGGTAACTATTGGGGTACCCACGGTAACTCCAGGCACTCCGTAAGCAGTGCTAGTTGGAGTTCCTCCGGAATTCCCCCCGAATCCAGTGTTACCGGAACCGACAGAGGTGGTGGATGGTCCTTCAAAGCCGCTGGATCGAGTAGTACCAGCATTGCCGGTGCCGAAGCCGGCTCCCATGCCGCTACCGCTAAACCCCTCAAAACCAGTAGCTTTTGACCCACCGCTGGTACCGCCAGTAGTAGTGCTAAATCCGGATCCCATTGGCATTCCGAAATTGCCAGGCATGACAGGGGCACCGATGGACATGTCAAATCCGGCTGAGTTTCCGCCACTAAATCCTATTCCGGCTGAAATACCACGGTCACCAAATCCATTGCCAATCTGAGGTCCGGTAGAGGGAGTCACAGGTCCACCAGTGACACCGCTGCTTCCAGCATTGAAGTCAGAAGACCCACCCTGTGCTGCACTTCCGCTGTTGAATCCATACGAATTTCCGGTGATTCCTCCAGTGCCAGTTTCGACTGCGCCTACTCCTCCGGTGTTCCATCCCGATCCGCCTTGTGTAGCAGTATTTCCCGCTGTCATTCCGGATCCACCTTGGGATCCTGTGTTGTCGCTGTTCCACGGAGAGTTGCCTTGCGTTCCTGTATTACCAGTGGGAAATCCGGAACCCGTCCCACTCCCACTTGAGCCGGCTCCGTTGTTCCATGCAGATCCAGATCCGGGGCTACCGCTGCTAACGCTGGGACCTGTTGAACTTAAGCTTGCTCCGGTATTCCATGGGGAATTGGACTGTGATCCGGAGTTGCCGGTTCCTGTTCCACTTGAGCCGGCTCCGGTATTCCACGGGGAATTCGGCTGCGATCCTGAGTTGCCGGTTCCTGTTCCAGTTGAGCCGGTTCCAGTATTCCATGGAGAATTAGGTTGAGATCCGGAGTTGCCGGTTCCGGTTCCAGTTGAGCCGACTCCCGTATTCCATGGAGAATTAGGCTGCGATCCGGAGTTACCGGTTCCGGTTCCAGGTGAGCCGGCTCCATTCCATGGAGAATTGGGCTGCGATCCAGGGTTTCCGCTGCTGACGCCGGATCCGATTTGCATTCCACCACTGTTGCTACTGTATCCTGAACTTGATGGAACGCCTGTGAACCCGGATCCACCCTGAGTCAGGCTGTTACCGCTATTGAATCCAGCGGCTGTTCCCATTGAGCCAGCTCCGGAGTCCCAACTTGATCCACCTTGCGACCCAGCGCTGCCGCTGCTGATGCCAGATCCAATTTGCATTCCAGTGCTTCCGCTAGAAGATCCCGGTCCGGGTTGTGAACCCATGTCACCACCACCGAATCCCGATCCTCCGTTACCTCCAGCCAAAACACCGCCACTCAGTCCTCCCTCAGAGCCCCATCCGTTGGAGCCACCGCCAAAATCCGACCGGCTACGGAAACCTTTACTGCCCCATCCCATGTCTCCGCATCGCACAAGACTCACCGCTGAACTAAGAATCTGCAAATTTTGAGCGTTTCAACAGGGTTTAGTTTTTATGGTAATTTCGTGTAACTGCGTACAAATTTATGCGCTGCAATTTTGGACTTATCAACATCGTTTGTACCAAATATTGTTTTAATTCTTAAGCGCTGAAAAAATTAAATTATTTATCGGTAATAATAATCCTTCTAAAAAAATCTTTAAAAATTCCATTGTTGAAATAGTATTGATTGAATCCTATTTGAAATATTCGCAAAAAGGGCACCCAAAACGAAAATATTTATTAAGAAATAAAATCATGGCCTCAAGCTCGGAATTCTAAGAATTTTTCCAATCCAGCGTGAGATTTCTGGTGATAGGCACTACAGATTTGAATCAAAATTTCGAAAACTTACGAGCAATCCACTGAATAACCTCATGGTCAACTTTCACACCCACACGAAGCTTCAATGTAATCTTGAGAATATACGTTGTTTATCAGAGATAAGAATTGCAGGGAAGCCTGAGCTGCGGACCACTCAAGCCGAATGCTGAACTGAGATTAGTAAATGATCTTGGAAAGTGGAAGTGTATTTATACTATTGAGTGAGCTGAGGTAGTCGACGGCAGAAA
>VNWX01002407.1:0-12218 GCA_009869905.1 Ceratophysella communis | reverse complement strand
CAGCCAACATATTGTCGTAAAATTCTATTTTTCCTGTAATTAAAGGGAGTATTTTAATAACTGTCAAGCCTATTAAGCGTTATAAAACGAAAACATTTGAGAATCACTGACCTGGATACTTCAAAATACTGTTGGACATCTCAGTTTCTTCAGTCAACTGGTCATAATTGGGTTGAGAAACAACTTGGTCAACTGCATCAAATTGAAACTGTTTGTTGAAGTAATCGAGGGATCTTAGAAGCAAAGCTGTCAATTCAGCTCCATGACCTTCTCCCTTGATTGCATAAATTAAATTCATTTGGTTTGGTGCATTGCTTTTTACGAGATTAGGACTCGGACCAAATATAAGAATAGTAGGCCAGCAAGATATCCCAAGGGCAGACCATAGCGTCATTTCTGGATCATTGACAACATCCGCATGATGCATTTTCATCCGCTCGACAAAGTCACGGACAGCTTGTCGGTTCTTCTCCCGTGTGAATTTCGGAGAGTGAACAGAGATAAGTTTGATTTCACACTTTCCAGGCACTGCAGATTCCCGTTGTTCTTGGACTCCTTGTAATGCTGCGCGGAGTTCCTCAATTGAATGAATGCAGTTGATGCAGCATTGTGTGAAGAATTCCAGGATCACAATTTTCGTTTTCGATTCTTTAGTTAAGTCAGGAATTACTTGAGTACTAATTGGCTCACAACCTGAATTATAATGAAACAATGTTACTTGATTATAAACAGCGCTTACTGTCAACTGAGCGCTTAAATTAGCTAGCTTAAAACAGATGACAGAGCAAATTTCAAAAACCTTTGACATTTGATCTTAATGATTTACGACTTACTCGCGTCAAACGCAGCTGTCAACGGATTCATTATCCCTCGAAGTTGACTGCTGACCTTATCCTCGAGTTCATAATCAGGAAACGCCCATTCATAGCTGTTACAAAGATGCTTTTCAACTTCCCCCTTTAAATTGACATCTCCGTCGGCATCGACTTTGTGCTTGAGCAGATCCAGAAGATATGTAGTTTGCTCAGACACTCTATGAATGAGGTCAGCTGGACCGTTCTCACCCTCCTCGTCACTCATTGTTAAAATATACAGTAAAACACAAATTAAATGCTAAACTAAAATGGGAAATAATATTTAAAATGACCAAAATTCCAAGAAAACGCTGAAGACAATAGATGAAAATTTGAATTTTGGGAGCGCTCTCCCGCCCCTGTACCACAACGAACGCTAATGAGCGAGCCGTATCATCTGAAAATTTGCCAATAAAAGTGACTAATCTACGGACTACCCACGCTGGCAGTATTTTTATGACCCTATAGGGATGAAATCATTTTCCAAGCCGAGTGGGATCCCTAAAATTGAGTTTAGGCAGGCTCTAAAGTAAGCTCTACAATAAAACAGAGAAACGAATCCTTGCCGTTACGAACAAATTAAATACCGATTAATGCCGATTAATTTTGCCTATGGATTACGATACAACGCGTTCGCATAAAATTACATTATTCGCGTATTTATTCTAGGTATTTATAAGGTCACAAAAGGCTTATTCGTACTAATAAGCTAGTTTTTACAATAGTGTACCTTTTTTAAATAAATGCGTTATCCAATTCTGCTCATTAACATGCACTAAAATTAAATATTCTTTATTGTCTACAGAAAGCCATGATTTAAATAACGGTTAAAAACTTGATTAATACAGTGATAAACAAGTACTAAGGCTAGATACATTTAAAATTAAAATGTTATGTAGACTAACTGGGTACAGATTAGAAATCAGAATAAAATAGAAATTATTTAAAGTATTGGTTTGAAAAAATGCAAATATACGAAGTAGTTTGCCTCAAAAAGCTTATTTCCTGAACCATCGAATCAAAACATCATCTAACGCAAAAATAACAATGGATAGCAAAAACATTGGCAGCCATTGCTGCATCTACACTGTTCCGTGTCACCACACCCTAAGTGCTCACACGGCCATGAACAAGGTCTCCACATGGTCAGGTCATTTTTCTCTACTGCTGAGACGGCAGGGACGACTCCAGATTCATGGGTTTCAGCTGTAAAACAACACAAGTTTATAAATGTCTAAAATATTCCGTAATGGTTGACAAAATGATTTAGGAATTCAAAATGAACCGAACTGTTGCATTACCTATTTTCTCGGAGTCAGGGCGGTCTCCGGGCGCCGGCGACGACGTAGACAATGCCACTAAGGCAAACCCGACGAAAATCAAAACCGAAGCTCGGTAATTCATTTTTATTTCTAGAGGTATGACACTGTTATTTGAATTATGAAACGGTTGTGTGGGAGTAATTCGTTAGTTGCTTGAAATTTTAACTTTTGTTTAAACCTCTTCTGTTCAACGAATATTAGTGCACTGATGATGCTTGAAACGAAGTAGCGCATATTTATACAAAACCAGAGATGGTAAATAGTAATTGTCATCTTTTTGTGAATTTATTGTGATCAATAATCTAGTAATCTGTTATTCCCAAACTTTTACGCAGAATCGTTTTAATCAAGAACCTTGATGCAAGTGTTGATCAGGTAAGACAAATTATCAATCGGTAATTTCAGAGTCAATATGTTTGTAATTACAAGTTTCCAGGAATAAATTTCGGAATTGTTACATTAGAGCATGCCGGAAACCGTAGTCTAGAGAAGTTATTGCGCAGTAAGGTAAAGCTGTGTCAAGAGCCTTTTTTTACGAATCCGTAGACAGCAATGTTAAGCATAACACATGTAGCATGATTAATTCTAATCAGTAGATTATTGAAGTTTTCATTCTGAATTTGTTATTGTCAATAAAATCACAGAAACGTCAGCACTTAAGTGAGTACAATTGAATGAAAACTTTATAAAGCATACGGAACTGTGGTAAAAAATTATTTCCGAGTAATACGCTTTAACATTGACAGTAAAAAGTCAGCCAAAAAATTGTTTGAACCTCAATCAATAATGTCAAGCATCATGGCGCGTGTTTGTAGGATCAAGTTTATTCTACTGCATTTGCAGTTTGCAATGATCTCTCATCTTTAGCAGGGCAGCGATGATAAACTATATAATTGCTAAATTGACTAAACCGCTTCTGCCGCAATTCCGCAGTCTTATCGTATCGGGAATAGTAGCTTGCGTCATTTCCGCAACAAATTTCTTCGCGTGAAAATTTTACATCCACGTATAATTAATTTATTAATTTGAAATTACGAACTTTCTTCAGAGTTTGGTATTTTATTCATTTTTTCTCACAATAACATTCATCTATTACATTTCAACATTCATGCATTTTTTTAAAAAAGGTTTCATCAAAAGCAGGAAATATTGGTTTAATTCAATAACCAAAATATTCTTCGAACTGTGACCTGCGACATCAACGCCCTTGAGCTGAAAGTACAAATTAATTGTAAAATAGTAGGTATTGCAATTTGTGATTTGTTTTCCATACACACATCGTGAATTTAAAATCGACAACCCTAATTTGATTAAAATATTCTTGTATTACATGTGGTAGCATGTCAAATGTAGTTTTGATCTGTCACAGCAATACGTACTTGTGATTCGAATTTTGAAATCTATGGAAAATAAATCTTATCTTTTTAACTACTGAACAACTATTTATTGTATTACTAAACTAGTTAACAAATTACAAAAATATCCCCCAAAATAAATCTAACAACTCCAAACTTGTGACATAATATAAAATAAATTATTTACAGTCTAGCTTCTTTAGAATAATCTAGAATAAATTAGATATCTGAAATGTGAATCAGTCCCTGAAGAAAAGAGTAAATTATCCATTGGCAAATACCGGCAATTAAATATCAATTTAGAATTTTAGAAACCACTCATTCCAGCTTGTGATGGGAATACTCAATTGCACGTTGTACCACACTCTCTTCGCGTTTCACTCCGAATAATTTCTTAGTCCTACGATTGTACAAAACTGCTTCGTTTGTCCGTTAGAAATATAACATATTGATCTCGGTTGCCACCACGCTTAGGGCGGTCTTTCTTTAACTTGTCAACTATTAGGACACTTCGAACAGGTCTGCTCTGACCCAGAAGAGCAGAGAGATCACCGTCCGAGGGTAAGGTCACCGGGCTTCCGTTCCAGGCTGGGCTGGAGGAGTCCGATTGTTGATTAAGCGCCGCAAGAGCTTCTGGTGGCAAGTCGCCTAGTTCTTTGAAGAGATTCTGGTCAAAATTGACAACCTGGGAAATGAATTTTAGTAAATTTTTAAACTTCAATGATGATATACCAAAATAAATGAATGATTTTAAATGTTACATACCTGCACTTCTAGCATTTCCAAGAATACCGGATGATAGCAGCTGCTGCTTCAGATCTTCTGGTACATCATCGGGAAGTTTAAAGTCGTTCGATTGCACCGGCGATTGGGTTTGGTATTGCATTGGCTGTTGCTGACTCAGAAACTGCTGATTTTGTTGAGTCTGGAATTGAAGTGGCTGTTGCGGGGCTGGAGGTTGTTGGTACTGCAAAATTGGAGATTGCTGCTGATGGTTGAGCCTGGTATTGTTCTTGCTGCTGGTCTTGTTGCGTTTGGTCCTGGTAATTCTGACTCTGTGCAGTTTGCGGCTCTTGGTATTGCTGAATTGCATTCTGGAAGTCTGCCACTCCAGCTGCCGAGTATCCAGCATTAACGTTGACGTCTATTCCGCCACTTTCCTGATGATAAGTTACTATATGTTGCTGGGGATCTTCTTGGAAGCGTTGTTGTTCGACGGCTCCTCCGCTTTCTTCAGCCAATAAACTGGCCAGATCATCTAAGCCCATTCGTTTCTGGAACCCGGGATATAATTGGTCCTGGTGGTGGGCGCAATCCAACAGTACTTTCACGGCTCATGCTGTTCTCCGTGCCGATTGCCTGGTATCCAGCAAGACCCAAGGGTTGTCCACCACCATTGTTGTAGTGCATACTGCTCTGCATGGGCTGATGGGGTTGACTATTATGAGTAACAGGGGCTTGCTGCGGCTGTTGTGGCTGAGGTTGTGGCTGTGGCATTAACACCGGTGGTAAGCTTTGTGGCTGCTGCTGAACTGGTGCAACGGGTTGAGCAAAGTTGAAGCTTGTGCTGACTTGGATACTTGGCTGAGAATTTGATCCGGCTGGTTGCTGATCATTTTGTTGATTTGACCAGTTGGTCCAGATAGGGTCCATGCTCAGATCCGGTTCTGGGGTTTGAGCTTGAGGTTGCTGTTGCTGTGGCGGCTGAGCATATTGCTGCTGTGGTGGTTGAGCGTATTGCTGCTGCTGTTGCACGACCGGCTGCTGTTGATGATGTTGCTGTTGTTGCTGTTGTTGTGGGACTTGATGTTGTTGGGGAGCCTGATGCTGTGGCTGGGGAGCAAAGTGTGGCACTAGAGCTGGCTGTTGTTGCTGAGGTGGGGCTTGATGTTGTGGAGGACTTGCCTGGTGTTGGTGGACGTTATGTTGCTGTGGGTTGTGGTGCAGCTGAGGTTGCTGCTGTTGTTGGTAATGCGGTTGTGGGGCAAACTGTGGCATGGGTGCTGTTCCAGTTTGTTGTTGGTGTTGATGCTGATTATTCTGGTGGGGAGCATGCTGATGAGGTTGTGGTGGCTGTTGGTGGTGTTGCTGGTTATGTTGTGGGGGATTCTGTGGCTGCTGCGGCAATTCTGGGTGGAGGTGCAACTGTTGGAAGGAAATTGAACTGGGAACAGTAGGCTGGGCCTGTGGCTGTACATTATGCTGTTGCTGTGTTTGATGTTGTGGAGGACTTGCCTGGTGTTGGTGGACGTTATGTTGCTGTGGGTTGTGGTGCAGCTGAGGTTGCTGCTGTTGTTGGTAATGTGCTTGTGGTGCAAACTGTGGCATGGGTGCTGGTCCATTCTGTTGCTGGTGTTGATGCTGATTATTCTGGTGGGGAGCATGCTGATGAGGTTGGGGTGGCTGTTGGTGGTGTTGCTGGTTATGTTGTGGTCGATTCTGTGGCTGCTGCGGCAATTCTGGGTGGAGGTGCAACTGTTGGAAGGAAATTGAACTGGGAACAGTAGGCTGGGCCTGTGGCTGTACATTATGCTGCTGCTGTGGGACTGGATTATATTGCTGATGGGGGGCAAGAGCGTGGCCAGACTGTTCTGGAGCTGTATTGTGCTGTTGTTCATGTGGGGCTAGGTGCTGTTGAACAACGTTTCCAACATTGACGCTTCCTTGAGGTTGTTGATCGTAGCCGTGGTTCTGTGGTGCAGGCGGTACATAATTTTGGAATGGTTGGGTACTTCGATCAAAGGCTACTTTTAGATGAGCTGATTCGTATTCGTTTGTATTTGGGCGAATCAGTGCTCTCATAGTTGTTGGTTGAAGTTGCTGCTGCTGCAAGTGTTGTTGATGCTGTTGTGCCTGTGCAGGTCCATTGAAATGATTGTTATGTGGAGCGTTATGGACAGGCGCGTGAGAAGATGGCTGAGCATGTGGGTCTCCAGGATTTCTGCAAATACATACATAGAGTATCGGTTGGTAAGCGGTTTTCTGCAAACTACTAGAACTGAATATTCCCTTACCTTAGAGCAATTGATGGGACAGGTCGTTCCAAATTCAAGCTCTGTCCACTTTCAGCAAAATGAGGGCCACCGCCATAATCTCCCAATACTACTCCATTGTTACTCTTGTTGTTGCTACTGTAGCGGACATAGAACACATGTACGGGTTCCGGTGTTGTTGGTGGCGGTAGGGTTGGTCTTGGCGTCGGCCGCGGTGGTAGGGTCACATTGGAGTCCTGCACAATGATTTCAATGATGGGTTCAGGCTCGGTGACGTATATCGGATAAGGTGGAGGAGTGGCATAATGATCGTGCCTGTGGGTCGGTGCTCCGTATCCTGTGTAGATCATCATAAGGTTTAGAATGAAAAAAGTGGTCATTTTCGTTCATTTTCAAATTACATACCGTGATCAGGTCCTGTTGGGTGGTCGCGTGGGTCATGAGGTGGTGATTGGTAAATCCCGTGGTGGTGGGTCGCGTGGGTGGTGTGGGATGGGGTCGCGAGAATGATGGTGTGGAGGGTCACGCGGGCGATGCCTGTGTGAACTCGGTGCTCGATATTCTTCGGAGTCCTCCTTGGAGTGGAAATCGTGGTTAGGATTGTGTGACGGAGCAGGTGGGTGTAAACCTAGAACAATACGAAAATTATAATGAAATCCCTGACGATAATTAAGTATTTTTAGTTCAAAATGACGTACCTCGGACAGGTGGAAATGGTTCGGGAGCTGGTCGTTTTGACAAATATACCTTACTTGCAGCATTGTCCATCTTATATCCTGTTCCAGGATACGCTTCTTCACTGATGTCCTCGTCATAGACTGGTCTGTCCGGCGTCGAATACAAAGGCTCCTTCCTCGGTTCTTCCTGTTCCTCTAGCTCTGCCTTCTTGCGAAGGTATTCCACTAGGTCAAGTGGCTCATAGTTAATATTCTGGTGTTGATCTTGTTTATAAACGTCTCTCAGTTTCTCAGAAGCCGTTTTTTGGATATCTGGATGGTCAAGTGGGTTTGTGGAGAGACCAAGTGCTGTTAGAATATCTTCTGGATTAGGCTTGTTTTGTGGAGGGCGCGGAGGTTTATCGTTCTTGTACGTGGTCGCAAATGAGTTGTCGTAGCGGCTTGGGACGCTAAGCTCCTCTGCTTCAACAACATCTCCGTGTGGATGGTAAAGCGGGTCAGGTTGGGAGTACTTTGAAGGCGAGTAGAAATCAGATTCTCGGCGAATTTCTTCCGAAGACTCAAAAGGTTTTGGATTCGGAGCAGTCAGAATATCAGGATATTCGGATTTGTAGTGATTTTCTCAGAAGCCGTTTTTTGGATATCTGGATGGTCAAGTGGGTTTGTGGAGAGACCAAGTGCTGTTAGAATATCTTCTGGATTAGGCTTGTTTTGTGGAGGTCGGGGAGGCTTATCGTTCTTGTACGTGGTCGCAAATGAGTTGTCGTAGCGGCTTGGGACGCTGAGCTCCTCTGCTTCTACAACGTCTCCGTGTGGATGGTAAAGCGGGTCAGGCTGGGAGTACTTTGACGGCGAGTAGAAATCAGATTCTCGGCGAATTTCTTCCGAAGACTCAAAAGGTTTTGGATTCGGAGCAGTCAGAATATCAGGATATTCGGATTTGTAGTGATGGTTCTTATTGTAATGAGATTTCGGGGCTTGTCCGAATTCAGCGGAAGTATATGCTGTTTTACCGGGAATCACTTCCTCCGATTGCTTGTAAATAATTGGTCGTTCATAGTGATTTCGGGGCTTGTCCGAATTCAGCGGAAGTATATGCTGTTTTACCGGGAATTACTTCCTCCGATTGCTTGTAAATAATTGGTCGTTCATAGACGCGTTTTCCAGAGTTATCATTATTTAGTGGTTGTGGTGGTGGATGAGGAATTTGACTTGGTCCGTAGCCTTGATTAGGAGCGTGCTGAGGGCGTTGTTCATGGTGGTGGTGATTACCGAAGCCTGGAATATGCTCTTGGTTCTGGTGCTGACCAAAGTTTGGGCCATATTTCATGTCTTTAAGGGGGTCCTGGAACTGACCGGGGTTCGGGCCATATTTCATGTCTTTCACGGGGTCCTGGAACTGGCCTTGGACTTGTGGTGGTCGGAAACCTATGTTCTGACCTTGTTCTTGTTGCTGGCCATAGCCACTTGGTCCTTGACCATGGTCCTGATTGGGCTTACGACCTTGTACTTCACCGTAGTGACTCTTCTGATTAGGATTTTGTGGGTAATTGGGATGCATGTCTGAAGGTGTCTGCTGCATGTTACCTTGGTTTATATTCTGATTCTGCATTTGGCCTTGCCCTTGTCCTTGCCCTGGATTTGGACGGGCAATTATCACAGGAGTCTGACCATTGTTTTCTCCAGGCTTGTACCGAAACACTGGTGGGACAGTCGTGGTTTGTGGTTTCTCTTGTGGTCGGTATCCAACATCAGGATATCCTGGCTGCGTCGGTCGCTCGGTGGTCTGTGGTCGCAACGTGGATCCCGAGTAGTACTCCTTGACACTAACTGGACTTGGCGTGGAAGAATAGTGAATTTGGATCACAGAAGATTGTCCGTTAGGACCTTGACCTTGACCCAGGTGTAATTGAATGATGGGCTGCTGCTGCTGCTGGGGTGGAGTATCGGGTTTCACTACCATTGGGATAGGGTTCGAGCCAGAGACTTCGGCATCCTTCTAAAAAAATGGTAATATGGTGCGTTTGAAGTTTAATATTGACAAATTCATATTTTATTTACTAACCTTTGCTGGAGCTTGTTGTTGACGTTGACCATTCTGGTTAACATTTTGTTGCTGCTGCTGCTGCTGTTGCTGGTTATTTTGATTCTGGAAATTTTGTGGTGGCGACGGAAGTGGCGATGAAGTTGATGGTGCTGGTGGAACATTTATGGCTACCCCATCGGAATTAGGATGCAGAGGCGGTAACACGACTTGGCCCGGAGGAGACATCTAAATTCAATTATTTATAAAAATCTAAGATTTATAACAAAATTGATTGCTAATTTGTAAACGAACCTTTGTTCCTTGATGCTGGGGTAGATGTTGCGGCTTCATGTTATTAGGATACTGCGGTCCTCCATACATTGGCGGCCGCATGTAGCCCGGTGGTGGTGGACGCCGATTCATAGGCGGCCTACCCCGGAACTTTGGTGGTGGGCCATGGTTTTGAATTCGGCGATGGGCAAATTGGTGAGGACCAGGCCCTCCACCTCCAGGCCTCCCGCCACCCTGATGTATTGGTATAGGCATTCCACCCCGGCCTGGACCCCGCCAGGCCATGGGAGGACGACCCTGGGCTAATGCAGCTGCTATGACTAGCAGGACCTGTAGAGAAATAGGTCAAGTTTCATGTTTCCTCGTAATTTGCAATAACAAGGAGCATCCCATTCAAATACTCGTAAGTGTAGGTCGTATAAATCAGGGTAGTTCGTGATTGTGCCTGTGTCGATTAGGGCATGCTGCCAGCAGCACTTCTTGCTACATAAAGAATTTAGAGGTATTTATGTCTTTTAGCATCATCAAAGGTGTTGTCTCACTGATTGCAAATAGAAAATATTTAAGATAGAGGTAGTTATTTAGTAGATATGGACATGCGGCATCCTGCTAACTATGACTTCTTCAATTCAGATAAGATACCTTGAATTTGAAATTAAAAACGAAATCGGCCCATGGAATATATAATAATAAGCGCCTAATTGCCCTGGTCCAACAGGTAAATCTGAGTTTGAAATTTCTACATGACTGCCAAACGGAAAATTTGATGCCAGACGCTACATGAACGTCCGGTAACGACATTCAACCCCGTTTCAATTTCCCAGCCCTTAGTGTCAATCAAGTTTCGAAGCCCTTAATTAGTGAGGGCATTTGGCTCGCCGCAAATGCATCGAGCCTAATTATGTCTAGCTGCAATGAACCACATCACAATTACCATAAACACTAGCATAACTGCATGGTTAATTGTAATTATTTATGATCCTAGCGTGCATGTGATTATTAAGGCTCGGCACGTTATTGTGCTCAAAGTAGAAAGGCCGGCTGGCCGGATTGATTTTCTAATACTACAGCGTTTCCAAGATTAACATCAATCATGCAGTGCATCACGCTCATCCTTTTTAGTACAATGACTCAAATTGAAACCGACTGCTGACTGATACTAAGCAAACACTGTTATAGTATGCAGTCCGCAGTGTGAGCTAAATTGTACAGTGCTCCCGGTGCTATTCATTAGCCGGTTTCACACTTTCTTTCCTCACGCCTTCAAAAATAAATGCACTCCTTCGACGAAGGCGCCTTTGATAATTGGCGTATGTGAGAAAGTAATTTTGGAATGGATTCGATTGCAATTTAGAATCGGGAAATCGGGCCACAATGTTTCCCATTCAGGCGCCCGAAGGCAAAAGGTCTGAACTGCATTGTTGATTGGGTGCCACAGCATTTTCAAATTAGAAATTGGGCTTTTGTCGATTTAGATATTGTATGCCTAATTGCGGCGTTACCGGTACCGGCAATATATAGGCAGATGTCTTTGGCATCACGAATCCTAACAAGCAATAGAAAGTAGAGATAGTCGCGTAGTTTTGCCTGATCTTCCAATGATACCCAAATCGGGAATAAATTGCCCGCTTGGTGTACTCAAAATGCCTTTTGGAGGAATTTTGCCTCTGAATTTGATATTCAGGCCACTACCGAAAAGTGACAAGAATACAAGTGTAAAAAATGCTCTACATGTAGTTCTTAGTTTCAGAAAGTCTCTCTCCCTCATGAAGACAATGATGATGATGATGTGAATGTGAAACATTATAACTGGCTTTGGCTTTTAAAGACAAGACAACAGGAGTCGAGTTTTTTTTATATATATTGTTCATATTATTCTCGACATTGCGAATTGTGACTGACTGATGCACTGACTGACTGGCAAGTTGAAGTGTAATAACCGGAGAGAGACTCACACCACACACGGTCTTCGAATCTTCAACTGATCTCGAAATCTGCATGACACACTTTTCTCCTGTATGTTCCTACACCCTTTCCTGAGGAGACGACGTGGTTTGGCTAATTGAGTCATTTCTCATTAGTCATTAGATACTTACTACACGGAGCTCTATCAATTTTTAAATCTATAAAAAATTGTAAACATTAATCTGGGTCTCACAGACTCTCGGCCTTTTTAGGGTCACTCTTCATTTTGAAAAGATCTTAGCGAAATATCTTTATGTAGGCGTTATTTGATCCACCTGTCTAGTTGAGATGAACTTGGATACTTTGCACATTTTTTGCATATTGCTTTTACACGACAAAAGCTGAATTTGGTAGGAATATAGGATAAGCTGGCTTCAACTTCAACATTCATTCATGGCGAGACGGCTTAATTTTTGCATGTCATGTGACGCATGTCTAAAGGGCAATCAGGAACAGGAATTTAAGTTACGACGAAAAATTAAATTTTTGGCACTTAATTGTGATTTGTTAATGGCACTGAATTTTTGTGCTTTTCATTTGATATAATCGCGGAAAATGTTTTGACAAATATTGAATTTAAAATCAAGTTCGGTGATTGTGGAACTCTGAAAACGGCTACCAACACTGGGTGCAATTAATTCTTTTTTTTCACATTGTGTACACAATTTCAAGTCCTGACATTCGGGACTGCTAGTAATTTCAAAGAATTGAAGACTAGGATTTGCTTCGTTCAAT
>VNWX01002406.1:0-12220 GCA_009869905.1 Ceratophysella communis | reverse complement strand
GTATGTGCCAGGTGTGGGGTTCGAACCCACGCCCACGATTGTGGATCGGAGCTTAAATCCGACGCCTTAGACCACTCGGCCAACCTGGCAAGGTTAGGCTCAAGCCGATTTTGAGGCTTTTCCAATTCACAGCATCACGTCATCTCCGAGGCTGGAATATCAAACCCACGAAAACTGTGTACGATTTTGAGATCCGGTTCGGGTTCGGGCCGAAAATGAAAGAGAAGAAAGCGTTGTTCTCTGCACGCCGACCGACCTATTGTTCAAAGAATATAGAGATCTTTGCTGGCGTGGCGTAGCGTAAAGTAGCAGAGGGAGAAGGGAGACGAGAACGACAGACGACCGCGACGCTTTGTGGTTTGTAGTTGTTAGTTTGATTGATGACGACTCGTTCGTTACGTGATTCGTGATTCGTGATCCCAGATCTGATTAAAGTTAATCCAAGGATTATAATGTATGCTGTATGCAATATGTATACAGACTGCGTCCTTACCTGGATGATTGCTTGACGGTGATGTTTGAAGAAACTCAACCTAAACTAACCTTGTAGTAATTTGCGTTAACACAGAATTCGAGTAATACATTTTTATTTTGAACTTCAACATTAAATCGTCGAATTAGATTTTTAGATTTCGGACGATGCTCAAAATTCGTTTGTCGCTTTCTGGTTTGTGTTGTGGACCAGTATTTTTTTTCAGTGAATGAATTTTTGGAGAGCCAAGGCGTTCATGTTCCTCAATTATAATGAAAGTGAGAATTTAGTATCATTTATAATTTAGAATTGGTCTGGAAGTTTATTGAAGAAGAGTGCAAAAATTCAGAGGCATAAAATAGGTAGATGTTTAACGCGATACGCGATGCGAAACCAGGTTATTCGGTTTTCAGATAGAGAGAAAATAGGATTTTAAGCTTTAGTGAAACAAGACACAAGAACGTAAAACGTAACTTTTAGTTTAGAGTTTGACAGAAAAATGTTTACCTGCTGCGGGGCTAAATAAAATTATTTTATTAAACTAGAAAGACTCGGACTCGAGAAAATGAATTTCCATTGGGCTATAGAATCGAGCTGAAAATTGACAGAGACCGTCAGTAATTAAAAGTCTTATCATATCATATCCTAACCTAAATAACTCCTAGACTCGTTTTAATAAGCCATATATAAAAGCATATTATGCATTTATATATCGAGTTTTCGGTGTAGAACTTCAAGAATTTCATTTCTTGTAGCTGTAGCTGTATACTGTAATACAAATTAAAATAACATTCTTTATTTTGTTTATAATCTTATTGAAGGTATCCCATCTTCTCCTCTATCCTCTATCCCTTTACAAATCCTTTTAAGCTTACGTATAACGTGCAAAATGCACAAGTTCAAATTCAATTCAAATATGAACCAACCCCATGCCCCATACCCTATCCCGCTAACTTTATGCCCATAACCATAATACATAATTTTATGCGTTTTTCACGAACAGTCAACTGCAATAGATGATTAGTTTATGGCATGACCATTTTACTTTTGACCTTGAATATACTTTTTTTGCAGTAGCCTACAAAGGTCCGTCTGGTGAAACTTTGCTTGCAAGCTGTTGTTTTACTTTTCTTCTACCATAATTGTTGCTGCTTTATACAACCTCGAATACATTGCGAAATGTATGAAAAAACTATGGGCAGGGTATATTTGCAAATGCAAAATGCAAATCCCTGACTAAATATATACCCAGTACCCAAACCCAACCGAGTCAGACAGATGTAATGCAAACCTGGCCAAACCGACGACGCTTGACTGAAACGGGCAGCTTTTAAAGCATGCATGCAGCAAAAATTTCACAGCAATTTCACCTTGAGCCTATTTTCTAGATTCAGATCTATTTTACTTGGGGTAGAAACAAAATCCAATTTCACAACTTCAGTAAGCTCAAAACCACCAGTCAGGGTCAGCCGAGATCAAACAAAATATTATACAAGGAAAACTAAAGCAGGTAAGGCGGTCATACATACTAATACCCTTGTCTTCGTTGCCCTTCAATTTTGCATACGCTTGGGCACTGAAGAAGCGAAAATAGTGACTAAACCCCCGTACGACCCAATAATTGTAAACAAACTTAATAGGGATTCAAGATGAGGTCAATTCCGCTAGGCCTTTTTTGCCTGATCTGTCTGTTCCAGGTGTCCATTGCAAATTATCCGGGAAAATGCTGTGAATCCTATGAAGATTGCGACCTATAGAAAACAAAACTATCATGTTCCGGGAACAATGGTCCGACCGTGTGTGGCTGTCGGGAGTCGGGACTTTGTTGCTGCAAACGGCTGGGATACCGCTCGTCCCGTTTTTAATCATGACCTTAAGGTATTCGTCGTGAATCGTGAAGGAGAATGATGCGTGTCAAGTTGGACCTGCGGACAAATCGTTTATGGAATGTGAGCCGGCAACGTATTGTGACCTCACGAAGATACCTAAAGACCCGGAAGCAGGTGTCTGTGTTACTGGAGCAGTTTCCGGCCTGAAGCCATTCGTGGCAATAACTTTGTTCTCGGTTGTTCTTACTGTTTTGAAAATTTAGTCAGTAAAGGTTCAGTATTTTTAGTCGTTGAAATTGAAATTGTATATTTTAAAAATGTTAAATTAGATCTGCATTGCATATTGCATAGTATAGTTTAGTGCTAACTCAGCATCACAAATTATATTGTATTTTTAACGCTCTTATTTGATTACAACATATAATGCTCGTATTTTAAAATTTGAATAACACATGATAAAATGATCGAATTATCCATCTTCCAAATTATTTACCCCGTTGCTCACCACCAACAATCCACAGCTACTTCCGATGTTTGACGCTGTGCTCTGATATTTGCAATGTTGCAATATGTAATGCAATGTAATCTGTCCGGGAAACAATTAATCGCACGAAAAGTGCGATAGAAAAGTTTGCAAAATAAGCTTCTATTTTTACAAAAGTTGTATTATATATTGAAAATCTGCCTGATTTGGGTTTGGGAGGGGCTTAACCCTGCTTAGTGATTAGCCTTTGTTTAATACTTGGCATATTTACAAAATCATGCTATTTTTTACGTTTAAGAATTGAATTATACGTGCAGTTTCTTTCTATTTCTATACGTTGTATGGCGATAATCCAGTTAGAATTTGGTATATTATCGTCAATTTAGAAATTATATTAGCCCACATTTCTAAATTTTCATTTGAAAGTTGCAATTTAGTAGAAATGTATTAATTATTCTGGGCTAAACTGAGCATTTAATTGTTGGAAAATTAATTATTTCTGATGGTAATAAGAAAGCTGAGATGAGACTAGCAGCGTAGCGTCTACCCGTGACTCGTTTGGGGCGCGAAGCGGTGTTTCAAATTTTGAAATTGAGAACACAGAAAGTCAAAAGAGGGGTCGAGGTTCGAGCCTCGAGTGACAACATTACCGGTACCGGTTGAAGTCCTGTCACCTGTCACACTATCTATCCGTGGATCAGTACCAGACGGAGTCATGTCTTTTCAATCCGGAGCACCAAGCTCGTCATCAAATCGCTTCGGCAGCAGCAGCGGCGGCGGTGGAGGTGGTGGCACAAGCCGGAGTTCGAATTACAATAACTCATCTTCCAATAATAACAGTGGCTTGTCCGGTGATGTTGGACCAAAAAGAGACACCAGCTGGCGTAGCAAACCTGTTTTTCCGCTCCGTAATTGCTAATTATTTATTTAATACTATCCATCCGTGGATCAGGACCAGGCGGAGTCATGTCTTTTCAATCCGGAGCACCAAGCTCGTCATCAAATCGCTTCGGCAGCAGCAGCGGCGGTGGAGGTGGTGGCACAAGCCGGAGTTCGAACTACAATAACTCATCTTCCAATAATAACAGTGGCTTGTCTGGTGATGTTGGACCAAAAAGAGACACCAGCTGGCGTAGCAAACCTGTTTTTCCGCTCCGTAATTGTTAATTATTAATTTAATCTAAAAAAAATTAGGGCATAGTGCGTGTAAATGATATTTGAATGAATACATAATTTTTTATCTTTAGACAAAGACCAGAGAAAAGAAATCGAGGAACTACGAGAACAGTTACGGAAAAATAGTAAAGTACGAGAGTATGGTGGTCATACGTGCAAGGTGCACTCCGTCAATTGGAATTGTGATGGACGCAGACTGGCTTCCGGATCTTTTGACAAAACAGTCTGCGTTTTCATGCTTGAAAATACCAAACTGGTACTTTCTATTACATATTGAATTGACAGTAGTCAGTATTAAGGGTTGGGATAAACCTTTAGAATAACTGTTACTTGTTTTGGAATGTATCGCAGCGATTGGACCACACATTCAAGGGTCACACGGACTCCGTAGATCAACTCTGTTGGCATCAGACCCATCCAGATCTCTTAGGCACTGCTAGTGGAGATAAAACCGTTAGAATCTGGGATGCCCGGCAGCAGAAGAGTACTGCGACTTTCTCGACGAAGGGCGAGAATATCAATATTACTTGGTCTCCTGATGGAAATTACATTGCAGCCGGTAACAAGGATGATCTCCTCACTATCATTGACATTCGGTCCGGGTCTCTCAAATTCGAAGAACAGTTCAAGTTTGAAGTCAACGAAATAACGTGGGATCCTACGAACAAATTCTTCTTTCTTACTAATGGCGAGGGACATGTTTATATTTACGAGTACGAAAGATTACAAGACACAGGATTATCATGAAATTTTCTACGACTGGATTTCTGAAAACGAAAACCATATTCTTTAAATTACAGATGGCCAAAGTTCGAGGTAGTGCACGTTGTGAAGGCCCACACTGCAAATTGCATTTGCATTGAGTTTCACCCGTCAGGAGACTACTTTGCAGTTGGATCTGCAGACGCCATCGTATCACTCTGGACATCGGACACGTTAGCCTGCATTCGTGTATTCACTCGCCTGGACTGGCCTGTCCGTGCCATTAGTTTCAACTACAATGGTTCCATGCTCGCAGCGGCCTCAGAAGACCTCGTTATTGACATCGCACATACTGACACAGCAGAAAAGGTTAAATAATTCAAACTATTTGCTGATTCACCTGTATCCGCAAAATTTTCATAATAAAATGAAAAACTTTCTGTTCTTTTATTTCAAGATTGCTCAAATCCCTGTGGAGACCCCAACCTTTACTGTGGCTTTCCATCCTTCAAGGAATATTCTGGCTTATGCCTGTGACGACAAGGATAAGTACCATCAGGATCGGGACAGCGGAGTGATCAAGGTTTTCGGACTTCCTAACGAGTAAAACGAACCTGGAGCACAAGCTGGTTTACTACTTTCTTCGGGTTAAGTACCTTCCTGTTTTTTGTATTTCATAAACTTTTTACAATTTTAGCAAATACTTTTGGTAGTAAATAAATCAAAAAGTATTCAAAGCTTTGTAGAAAACACTAACCTATTACAATCACTTCACGGTAAATAGTTTTGGGCAGGCACAGGGAGATTTGCACGCCCTATTAAAAACTTTGTGCTACTTTATAATCTCGACACAAGTTTCACCAGGCTTAAAACCCCGTGCAGGTGCCTTGCTCATGGAATTTTAGTAACAACACTTTTGACTAGTAATCATTAGAACAACAACAGCTTTTACCTGCAAATACGAGAATTTTATTATGTGTCAATTCACAAACAAACGACAAAAATGAAAACAAACAATACTAAAGTTAAAGTAACAAAATGTGGTCAGTTCAGGCACAACATTTACTAGTTTGCGTATCGGTAGATTGAAATTCAGACACCCTTCAACATATCTTTCTTAGGGCCTGGTATTCCAGTAAAATACTAATGTTTCACACGATTTGGCGTAATTATAAAATACAAGCCTTTTTAAAAATGTAGAGAAAGATATGAAATAAGTATGCGTTAGTCGGAGTCGGAAGACAGGTCAGTTGTGAAAGATTCAGTTCAATATTAGTTTCTGACTTTAACTTCTCTGGATAGAAAAATTAATTTATACATTTAGTATGAGTTATATATGTGCATATTGTGCGTAACAGAATAAAAGTGTAGCGAAGTAAGAAATTAAGTACATGGAAATTCGGAAAGGCTAAATAAGTAATTTCAGTACTGGACTAGTAGTATTGAAGTAAGAGAGGCACCTAGTTCACATGTTTCAATGCAGCGTCACAAAAGTTATCTGCTGCTTAGGAATATGTTAATTCTTTGTATTTTGTAATCTACTGGTCAACTTTGACATGCAAGAACCATTTTGGGTAACAGGCCCTGTAGATTTGACTTAAAAACTAAAATAAGCCTGCCTGTTTTTTAAGTTCCGTTTTCTTCCACGCTTGAAGCCCGTTGAACTCAGCTCGGCTCATCTTTAGTAAACTCTGGAAGTAGCAAAGATGTGATAAAGTTACGTATATAATATAATTAAATTGCATTTCATGCATTCAATAATTTTACCTCAAAGTCCGCGTCACTCAGATATGTTTCCAGATGAAGTCTGTCCACTTCTTCAGGTTTACTTTGGAGTTCGGCCAATGTATAGGTCGTCTTTTCAAACTTCTTCAACTCTTTCTCAAAAGTAGAAGCTACTTTATCTTCGTTCATTTCCATGGCTTCTCGATGATCTTCCCAATATGGAAAGAGAACCTTAAATTCCAGTGGTTCGTATCCAGCATGAATGACAGATCCATCGGTGGAGAAGTCAACGGCTGTTTCAAGAGCCGCTCTACGTTCGCATACCCAACGGCAATCACCGGTCCCTGATTTAATATTCGATTAGCGGGTTAATCATGTAATTTACTTATCATTTTATTGAATTATCTAAAAGCTCATGTCTTACCCGTTTCGGTATTCTCATTGTCCTCGTACCCTCGAGGTCTCCAGCCTTGCCATAGCCAACTTTCGGAACCGGAGATTATTAAAAACAAACCTGTGAAATGAATTCAACATCTTTAATAATACTACCAGTCCAGTGTCGTCAATAGTTCGATGAAATGTACGTGCTAAACTATCGATGCGATACGTACCTGGCTGTTGAGAGAGGTACAAATCCTCTTGAACTATTGCCCATGGATTGACGGCGTTGACTTTTCTGATAGGAGATAGAACGGGGGATGCCTCAAAAGTTCCAGTTAAACTGCTGAAATGAAACCCGTAAGTCTCACGGCTACCGGGGTCATTGATCAAACGTGAATGGTAGGAAATTCTCCATGCATCCGGGTCAACGGTAACAGCTCTTGAGACTAATTCTAAAACTTCCGCTGGCTCATTTCCTTCAACTACTTCGTTCACTATCATCTTCTTGGACATAATATTGCTTTGGTATAACGCCAACTGTTCGGCTGCATTTAACGCAATCTGAAATCAAAGTAGTAATTAGTATCTAACATATGGCTTATATGCTTAGGATCTAATTAGTGTAAGTGAGACATGGTTTTAGAATGTACTTACAGCTTTTGAAACTGCACTTGCCGCTGATCCATGCCAAATATAAATGACATTGGAATGCTGCAATAAGAACGATCCTCGACTCCTGAATGCGGAGGATTCCATTGGGATCTCGAGGAGAAATCCCTCGTTCTCAACGTTTCCCATAGCGATGTACAGCCTTACATCTATAAATAAATAGAGTTTATATGTCAAAATTCCTTCAATTTGTGAGTGAAATTGGTGGTCAATGTTTAATGTAAAGGGCTTAATGGGATTTAAATCACTGTTCAAATTAAAATCTCGGAGATTCTTTTTTGATGCTGAATAACGTACCCCTTGCTTGGCACTCATCCGGAGTTCCCATATGAACAAACATATTTCCTTTGAACAAATTCAGAAATGCAGGCGGTTCACGTCCTTGAACAACTCGAACCTAAAGTGAATATCCGCTTCCGCTATTATATTACCCATTCAATTCGAGTTAAGTTATCTAATTCCTAACAAAATCGAAAATTCTGAGTACCTGGGGTCCTTTTTCTTGATCCAATTCAACAGTCATAAGGGCCGAGGCCCCTTTGTCCGTGATTCTGGAGTGTTTTCCATGCCAGAAGAAATACACGGTTCGAACTCTGCCCATGACATTGGCGTGCTTCGATGGCTGACCTTTCAGAGTACGACTTAGTTTCATGACACTGTAAACCCATCGAACGACGAAGGTTTCCGCGGAATAGAAATGTCCCATGCCTTCCACAACCGTTTTACAAACTTCGCCCGTTTTCCAGACTTGAACGGATTGGGTATTTATCATGTATTCACGACGCTCCTGCAGTTGACAAATCCCATTAGAATAAGCAATACTAGAAATCACTTATAAGGTAGAGTTCGATTTTAACTGCTCACTACTTGATCGATGACTTGATTTCCACGACCAACATCAAAGCCTTCCAACTCTAACATCGGATCCTCCACTTCATCCAAGGCTTTCCTCATGTCTTCCACGTCACATTTCACAAAGTTGAAGCCAGCTCTGACTACCTCTTTCGGTTTCTGTTTCTCCTTCACTCGAATGATTTTACCGTACTGATCTGGCCAGTCACTAAATTTTTCCCTGAACAGAATTGGTTCCATGTGTTGATTAGCTTTTTTCAACCAGCACCAAGCTGGCCGTGAAGAAGAAACTCCAGGTGTTAATGTGGTTTCTTGGTCAGCGTCTACCCCAGTCTGAAATTTCAGCTTAGCGAGGCGGTAGGTAAGCCGTTTTAGTGCTGGAGCGGCTCGAGAACCGTACCAGACGTACATTTCGGTATTGAAATCGAAAACGTAAACCTATGATTATAAAAAAATGACGACTTATCAATGAATGGTTTTCAAACTAAAGTGCTTCAATTAGAATGAGCTAAAAATTAGAGGGTACCTTGTCTTCCTGAAGCATTCCATACTTCGGCATAGATCCAGAACACTCAGGAAGCAGCCTCAGTTCTTCAGCGTCGGCGTCAACGGAGAATACACGATTGCCTTTAACAATAGACAATTCGTACTCCTCGTCGTGCTCGTCACCGTAGCTCTCTTCTTCTTGTCTCTGGCCACCGCCTAACACCGTGTAGAACTCCTCCACATCACGCTGACGAGCAACTGGTTCTTCCATCGATATTACCTCACAGTTACTGTGACACCCCAGATCTCGATTTTGTACGATATGAGAGAGAATATCCGCGGTTTTAGATCGCTCCATTCGGTTACTAAACTCACCAATGAAGGAGTACACCTGGATTCCACAAGTGCATACTGTTAGTCATGGTCTTATTAGCAAAATGATTTAGCCAAATGCAGACACTTACCTTATCGGGAAGCACAAGAATAAAGGAGTCTCCAGAACTAATACTGCTGACACTCGGGTTTACGAGTCGAACTTGCACAATTCTCTTTCCTTTTATTTGTATCAACATCGGATGCGGAAATTCCTGGGTTTTGATTTCACCTTTCTTCAATTTAATTGCTGTAAAGTCTTCAGAACTTGCTAACCCTGCCAACGCCTCCACAGACAACAAAGTTGTGCGGTTCACTAAACAGAAATTCAATTTCAATTTTAAACTAGCCTAATGCGTAATCATAGGATTCAGTCAAACTAAGAATATCAGTTGTCTCACAATTATCATGTTGTACTCTTTTCTTGATTTCCCGTTCAATGACTTCAGGAGAGGGTTCATAGTAAGCTTGATCTTTAAACTTCGTAGCTAACGCCTTGACTGGGTTTCGAGTGCCGCCGTGTTTCCTGTTCACACGGACGTTACGCTTAAGTCCCAGAAATATTCTGTCCGTTGATTCAATGGCACTGAAGGAAGACTCCTCGACCGTCTCCACAACAGAATCCGTTTTCACTGTCGTGAAGAATTGTGTAAAAGTTTCGGGAGCATTTGAAGCAACTTCACGAAGGACAAGCTCAGGCGATGATGAACTATCAGTTTCTGTAATAACTCTTTAGACGTTAGGATTCATAATGTTTCGAGTGCATTATTACTGAATTTCAAACCGTTGAGTTTGAAATGCAATGACAGAGCAGCCTACCTGAAATGCCTTCAGATTTCTGTTTCTGGTCAGCAGGCTTCTTGTCTTTGGGCAAATTTGTTTCAGCCTCAAAGCTGACATCGGTTGATGAACCACTGCTTGATTCTGACTGGGATCCTCTGGTTCGCAGCTTGGATAAGAATTTCCTTTCAGTTGTGACAACGGTTTCTTCCTTCTTCCTGACGACAGCTTTCCCTGCCTTTTCTAGTTTAGCTTGGACCGTAAATAATGCTGCATCCGTTTCACTGACGCGTTTCTTCCAGCCTAGCTGAGATTTTTCTAGTAATGATAGACGAGCCATGACGCTCGATGTTTCCTAGATAAATAAACCCCACGTTAGTTTTTAAATTCGTAGATTCTAATACTTAGCCAGTGTGTTAGTAGTTACCCGATTATTTCCATCAGGAACTCCGATGTTTTCATTCTGCTCAATTGTGATTAGTTCTGACTGAACGCGTCTTCTCCAGTTAAGCTCTCCATTTGTCTGAAGAGACTGAATTCTATCAGCAATTCTCGTCCGGATTACACCTGGTTCAATCGTTTCCGTCATTGTTGAAGATCCAAGAGCAACGGATCCGCCCGAAGGCTTCGTCAGACTCTTCTTCACGAAACTATAACATTATTAATATAATATATATTAATATTAATATACCTAAACAAATTAAAATTCAGCCACAGCTACAATATTAGGATTACTAGGTGCAAAATGAGACCGAATTTTCTCACTGACATGTTTCGCAACTCTGCGAAAGAGTTCATTGGGGTTGCTGAAGTGGTCATTTTATGCCCAGTTCGTGTTCGTGAGTTTTTAACACTGGTTGTACCTAAGTACGTGTTGTGTTTGAATGGCTGACTTTAACAATACGAGTTTTAATTTTTCGCTTGTTTAATACGAAGCCATATCGTCCATAATAAAACACAAAACACAACTGATAGTATTCAGTTCAACAGCTCCAGATTTAATAACCCTATTTACAAACCAACGAATGCTGAACATTTAATATTCTTTGTTCGTTGATATGACACAAAACTGAAGATGTTACGAGCTCAATTACTGAAATCGAACTATTTAAAAGGAGCAAATTAAGATAAATAACAGGAAACGAAACAGTTTATCGAGACAGGCTTGAATACTTGGAAAAGAATGCTACTGTTACACAGTAGTATACGGTGCATGGAGTTATTATGCTTACGCGTTACGCAAACAAAGTCAAGTCAGCTTTATCTTTCTTGAACTCCCCTAATAAATAAAATATTTATCTTGGTGCCTGGTGTATCCAAATGTCATTTTAATAGTCATTCGATATGGAATATTATAGCCAAGCTAATGCACGCATTTGCTTCGTGGTGTCGTGGTTCTTTAAAAATAGAACATATCATATTTAATTTAACCTTTCCTGAACTATACAAGTGTCACTAACATATGAGTTTAAGTCGTTATTGGTTTGTTGTATAAACACGAAATCTTAAATGCCTTCATATTTACAACAGAAATAACTTGTAACACATAATTATGGTATATCAATTAATTCCCTGTAAGTAACACTCTGGCCGTGGCCGGACATGCCAATTAATTAGCCGACCTCAAGAAATTAACGCGAATACCTAATACAACCCCTGATAGTGTCTAGGGAGTGTTAGAAACTAACGAGGCGAAGCTAATTGCCAAAGAATTTAAGGTAATGAAATAAATCGTCAAAACAAACAGTACCTAGGCTAATTAACGACTAGTCCGAATCAGACGCCCCATTGAATTTGATGTTAACCATTAATTTTGACCACCACGGTAAACCATGTTTAATGCAACATATAAAACCCCCTTCAATTTCAATTGCGTAAGTTAATTAAGCAATCCTTTCATTTATATATTTTTCAAGATTGTGTTATTGCTCTGGTTTTAAAATTAAATCCGATTTATTCAAGCCATTTTAAGCTTTAAGCATTTTAGTCCCAAGCTTAGCTTTTTTGATGCACTATATTCAGAATGAGGCCAATTAAATTGTCAATTGTCGGCTATAAAGGGGTAAGTTAACTTTTTACGCAATTCTATTGTTTTTAAACAACAATATTATTATGCCGTTTATACTAGCTAATGTAAAATTAGTTTTCTATTCGTATGTAGTAGTAAATGTTCATTGAAGAACTACCTTAACCCCTACCTGACGTTGCTAATTTGATCACGTTGTGCACGAGCTGGGTACAATTGTACCTTCCCCGAAGTTGCCATATTTTTACACCTGTTTAGCTACTGCT
>VNWX01002405.1:0-12222 GCA_009869905.1 Ceratophysella communis | reverse complement strand
TTTACATGTAGGCCTTCAACATAGTTCTACGGGAGTTGTGAGTTACGCCGCTTGCACATCTGCCGATGTGGACGGACGGACGGACAGACAGACAGACAGACAGACAGGGGCATCCCAGTAGACCTTCTGGTCTAATAGGTAATTCCAAACTTTAACTATTCTAGCGCATTAGATTTTTGCATTAGATTCGTATTTCTGAAATCAATTCAACATATTTACAACATAGTTGGACATTTCTCAGCTATCCAGCGCCAAAAGTCAAATTGCGGAGGTCAGCTGGGTGAAAGGGTAGGTCTGAAACTATTATTACTTATTTTAGCGTATTATCAGCGTATTAAATACCGTATTGAGTTCGCAATAGACAAATATTTATGCACTTGTTTTCTATTTTTAATTCCAGCTAAGCCAAGAAAATGGACAACGGGGAAATTGAATTTTCCAGTGACGAGTCAGAAGCGGAGGAAGTTGTCACGCGCCGAAGGAAGAGATACAAAGCACGAATCAATTTCTGTGGACTTTATCCTGAAGAATTCAAAGAAAAGTTCCGCCTACGACCTCACGAAGCTGAAAATATTCTACATATAATCGGAAGTCACCTTCAGCACCGCACGACGAAGAACAAAGCCTGGTCACCAAACCAGCAGCTTCTTACAGCACTACATTGGTACAGTAACGGTGCCCAATATCATGGAATGGAGTCGCCGATATGCACGGAGTGCACAAATCCACAGTATGCAGGGCAATGAAAAGAGTGACTTCAGCAATTGTAGATCACATGTTTTAAGACTACGTCCGCTTTCCCGATGACATGGAGCAAGTGGCTACGGAATTCTACCGATTTGCGGGATTTCCATGCATCTTTGGAGCTGTGGATGGGACATTGTTCATCATCGACGCCCCTACTGAAAACGAGGCTGCTTTCGTCGACAGGGAGGGGAATCACTCAATTAATGCTCTTATGATTGCCGGTCCAGACCGCACATTTTACTGTGTTAATGCTCGTTGGCCAGGAAGCGTACAAGACTCACGAGTTCTAAGAAATTCTTACATTGGTCAAAAACTGGAATCAGGATGGAGACCGTTTGAGGGAGCAGTACTGATTGGTATGCTAATTTAAAATTGGAAATTCTTAGAAATATTTCCACATTTTTTAAGATTCCGACTAATTCCAAATTTATTTTCAAAGGTGACAACGGATACAGGCTAAAGGATTATTTGATGACCCCAGTTTATCGAAACGTTGGAAGCAATGCAGAGCGAAGGTTCAATCAAAAACACAAGGCCTCTCGTCACGTAGTAGAATGTGCCTTTGGCTTACTCAGAGAACGATTTCCTTGCCTAAACCATTTGCGTGTTAAACCTACCTATGCCGGTCAAATAATAATTGCGTGTGCGACGCTCCATAACGTATGCAGTAAATCCGATTTCGCTTTCAACCCACCTCTAAGTGACACAGATGATACTCAGCCAACCGCACGAGCTTCAACGAATTCAGTCGGAAATCGAAGATACACTGAAAAATTAAGCCATTTTATTAAGTTTAATTCTGAATTATACAGGTTAGTTTTATAATGTAGAAAGTATACGATATAGGAATTACCTACTCTGTATTATTCGTATTGAAAAGAAACTTCAAAATTTTCAGAAGAAATTAAATTCTCAGTAAATTTCGACGTGGCAATTTGAAGTTCGCGTTCTAATTTCAGACATTCTAGCTTATGTTTGTACAATTGTACCTCTAGAACCTCCACTTGCAATTCTTTTTGACGCTGCTGGATTTTGTCATTCTCTTCTTCTTCAGCACTTATTCGACGCCGTTTGACGGGCTTCTTAGTTGGCAAATAACGCTAAGAATTGTCAATTCGCGAAGTCGACTGAATAACGACGTCGTCGTCAAAAACTGATTCGTCCAAATTACGCTCTTCGTTGAAATCTGGGTCTTGAGTCTCAGTAACTGCACAAGGACGCGGGCGTCCACTCTCCCCGATGTTGAGACCCAGGGTGATACGTGAGTTACGACCAAAAATTTCATGAACAATAAAACTCTCGGCTTCGTCCAACAAAACTTCTTTTCCACCAGGAGCCCCAGTTTTCTTAAGCTTGTCATGCTTAGCCTGTGAACAAAAAACGAAATAACTATTCATTTAACATAAGCAATTGGTAACCGAGAGTGCATGTACGTATTACATGTACTTATGTATATAATTACCATAGCGTTAGTTTCCATCCTGAGTAGAGTTGATCGCGAATGTATTTCCAATGACGATCCGCAGAGACTAATTGTAAAGACTTAGCCAGTGTCAGGACTTCCTCCCAGGCAGCAGTTTTGGTCCGATTTTCTAAGTCAGTAGTGAATTTTCCGTAAAGCACCTCCTTTTTATCGTTAATTAGCTTCAGGACGGCCATTTTTTTTTCAAGGGATAGTTTTGGCAGGCATTATCTGTGAGCACAAGTGCATAAAATTAGTACGATTTAGGTTTAAAATTTATAACACTTACGATCGTATAATTGCGGTTATTTATGACCTTACCTTAACTTACAAGATGTGGAGATGTGACCAAATCGAAGTCCAATCAGCGGTGCTGGGAGAAGCTGAGAATCGGGATGACTAATTTCGAAATAAATAAAACTAAAAACGAAAGTTTCACGTACCACTCACAAGCATCGAGATGCGTGAATTCGAAATAGCCCACTGATTTTTATGTTTTGCATCGAGAATCACTTCACTCTCATTGCTCCACCTTTTAAAAGGTGGAGTTTTACCCGGAAACCATTTACCTTTTAAAAGGTGATCGCAAAATTTGGTGCAACGACATTAACATTTACCATTTACCTTTTAAAAGGTAAATGGTAAAAGGTTCCGAAAGATGGTGCAATAGGCCCCAGGGGCCTATTGCAAATGGGCCAATTATATATATTAATGGCAATTGTAGACCAGGTATTTACGAATACTTTGCAAAAAACCTCAAGTCTCTACGATTAGTAATAATCTCTAAATAACATTTAGCTTGAAAACATTTAATTATGGATTTCGCACTAGGCATGTCCATAAGAGTTACGCGCGGCACATGCTCTAGTTTCATTATCCTTGCTTGGAGGGAAGTCGGACCGAGCGGGACGGACTAGTGCTTAGGAATCTTTTGTTTGGCGTCGCTGCTGCTGCTGTTTCATCACCAGTGTCAGTTTGTTTGTTGTACTCGTGACTGTAACCTCTGATCCTGTTGTTTATGCAGCCCTGGGTACCTTTACGATAGTTAGCGCGTTTGTGTAAAGTTTTGGTGGGTCAGCCGGTGTCGCCGGGAGCTGCGTGTCAGCATCTTGTGACTGGGCCGCGACCGTTTTAGGGATTGGTTGGAAAAGCCATACGGTTAACGGTAAGTTTTCCCTCCTTTTTGTTTACTAATTTTACGTGCCATCATGACCTAGTGTGTCAATCTGGCTTCCAGTCACCAAAGTCGAGTAAGCTGACGTGGTGCGTCAAATAGAATGGCGCCCAGGGGCGAGTTAGCTGACGTCATACCCGTCAAGTACCAGTACCACGACGTCCAGCGACAAGTTGCAAGTCAGCTGACGTCGTGCAGGGCCGCAGCGTCAAACTCTGGGTCAAAGTGCGAGCTATATCTCGTGTGCCGCCACACACTAATCCAATGCGCGTTTAACCCGAGACGAGATAACATTTCGAAACATGAAAATGTTGCCAATTTTTCTTGAATTAAATATGCATTCTTTGTTTTAAAGTGAGATAACTCAATGTTACGAATTTTTTAATTGAAAGCTTTCGGTGTTGTGCTTCCGAAATTATACCATCAAATGATATCAGTTTATGAAATCTGAAAAAATTAGGATGGCTTTATAGTGGGGAATTTTTTTCTTATTTATTATTTCAAATTAAATATTTTACAAAAAGTCCTCGGGCGCGAGTGTATTACACCCCCCCCCCGCCCTCCTTTGTTGCTACGGTAGTGGTCGTGCGTGAAGTAAAAGTAACTCGACGTCCTGCGACGAGATAGTTGACGTCGTGCGTCAAGTAACCCGGCAGCTTAGCTTGAAACGGCGCTTATCTGGTCCCAAGCTCAATATTTCGCGCCTGATCTTCATTTCACTCACCATCTGACGGAGTCTAGTCTCTATTTTTTACGTCAGCTGTTGCTAAATGTTAGCTGCACTCTCATCATCCGTGGTATCGTATCGGCTCTCGTTGTCGATTTTATTTTCGAAAATTACAAAATTGGGAAAGGTTTATCGCAATATGAAGTGTAAAGCCAAAACCAGAGTAATTATTTCCTCTGCTACTGAAGAATTTATAGACTTACTCTCAAAACCTGGGGAGTTTACTGTTCGAACGAACATTTTCTCAGAGGCCGAGTTTAAAGTTTTCTTCTAAGTGATAACTGGGGAAGCAAATGTGAAGTTCCATCAGCTGAACAAATACCCAGTCAAGCAGTACATATACACTGAGAGCTTCGTGTGTCACCACAGTGGGTATCGGTCGAAGAAAAAGGATTTACGGTAAGCTATTTTAATTATTCAAGGGCGCACATATGTCCGATGGTTTCTTGATTAATGAATAAATCACACAAAATTATATTATTAAATTTAAAACTTTTTAAATTTAACATTTTTTAAATAAGATATTTGTCTCAAATTGCAGTTAAGTTTCTGAGATACAAATACGTACCACTATAATGATTTTATTATTTACTGTTAACTGAATTCTCTAGATGTCCTGTGCAATTGGCTGTGAAGATAAAAAAGGACAATTATCACTCCAGACACAAGGACAAATTGATTGTCGAATATCCGTGCTTCATTTCTTCAAAAGAAGACCACTCCCATAAACTTCAAAGCCTACAGTCATTCTCTCAGCTCAAGGCACTCAGTCCAGTCAAACGGACCTTGCATGAACTATTTAGATACGTAATACTTAGCTTACTAATATTATATCATCATTAAACACAAGGGATCAATACATACTCAACGCAACTTAACTATTATTTATTTTAGTGAGGGAATGGGACCCAAGGACGCTTTACAGGATTTAAGGTCAAATCTGAGTCCTAAGAAAATAGCCAACAGGTCTATACTTCCTAATCTCAACACGGCTTACTATGAATTCACGAAATATACAGCTACGCGATACGGAGACCTAGGAGGAGACAAAATGATGGAAGCTATAATTAACCTAAAATCCAATTTTCCTGGAACCACGATTTTGCTGCAAAAACCAACGAATGAACTACCATTCTGTATATTTCTTCAAACCCCTCTTATGTCACGAGCACTAACAGTGAAACAAGCTTCGGAAATTGTGTTCATGGACTCCACGTCTAGCTTGGATCAACTTAATTCATCACTGACAACATTTCACACGTGGACCCCTGCTGGTGCCGTTCCAATAGGATTCGCCATTACAGCCACTCAAACTATAACCGACTATGAACATGGTATAATATTTTGTTTTGAAAATTGTATTGTTTATTATTTACTTAACCGTTAATGCTTTATTTAATTTTTGTTTTTAGCGTTATCCATGCTCAAATCTACAACTGCAGAAACGGGATTCGCCGGCTCTCCGCAACCACAATGTTTCGTGACAGACGACAGCGACGCTGAGAAAGCTGCTATTTCAAAAGTATTTCCCAAGTCAAGACGTTTGTTGTGCCAATTTCATGTGCTACAAGTGAGTAATCAAGTTTTGTTTATATTGTTGAGAATTTGAATTATTTGTAATTTTAAGTTGAACCGATTTGGATTAGGCCCTATGGAGATGGATTTGGCATAGTGCTCATAAAATCAAGCCTGCAGATCGAAAACCCCTGATGTTACTTGTGAGGGATCTCGTCCGATCAAGCTCATCGGAGAAATTTAAAGCAAATTATCAAGATCTAAAAAACAATTCCATCGCGATGAAATACACTCTCTTTATTAGGTAAAGTATTTACCTTAATATTTTTCTAAGTATTTACCTAAGTATATACGTATTAAAAATGTATTTCTTATAATATTTTTCAGTCATATTGAAAATTTGCTAGCTAATGCGGAGGAATGGGCTCTCTGTTTTCGATCTCAGTTAAAAACCCGAGGACACAACACTAATAACTTTGCTGAACGAGCAATGGGAACAATCAAGTCAACAGTGTTGAGAAGGTATTATTTTTATTAAGTGATTGGTTTAGTGGGTTTAGTTGTGCATCAGTTTTTGCTAAGAAAATTATTATTTTCTCTGCAGGAAAAGGGTGTTCAATGTGACGGCGCTCATCGAAATTTTGATTCAAGAATATGACAAAATAATCCAAGATCGACTGCTTGATGTGGCCTTGATGCGGGAGAGGGCACACCACAATCCTAAAACATCTGAGATTATTTCAAGAGACCACATCGATCGGATCGAAGACTCCAATTTGTTTATTGTTCGGAGCCAAAGCGACCAAGAACAAAATTATTTAGTGGACGGTGATATGCCAAGCTGCAGTTGTGATTCAGGTATTTTTAAAGGTTATGTTTACTAGTATCATATTTTGTAACTGTTATAATTAAAAATGTATCTATTTAAATTTAAAATAAGGTGCGGACGGGAGGTTATGTAAACACAAAATTGCCATCAACCACTGGTTTCCTGATTCTCTTGTTGTTCCACGGGCGAAGAGCAAAGAGGAGTTATTTACACTTCTTCAATTAGCCGTTGGTGAAGAAGCGTCAAAATACAGTGATTTTTACGAAGTATCAAGTCTGGGCGGTAGCAAAGAACAGAAGGAATTTGCGGAAATGCATATCGACAGTTCTTCAAATTTCGGCGCTAAACCGCTAATTGTTGACGATAAAAAAGATGACGAAGATTTAGTGGAAACGTCTTGCAGCTTGTTGAAAACCTGTTGCTCACGGTTTGAGGGGCAAGACACAACTGAAGCACTACGGAAAATTAACGCGACACTAATAAAACTTGGAACTGGAAGTAAAGCCAACTTTCTAGCAGCTCTACATGAGTTCGGAAAACAGCATTTTGCGTCAAAAAAACGAATGCGTAGTGGAACAATGATTAAAGTGCAGCCGACTGCAATATCCAGAAGAAAAGACCACCAATCACATGGCAGTGCACCGCTAATGTCCGGAAAGATGTTCAAGCAGAAAACAATCAAAAAACGAAACCATAATTTGATAAAAAATATTAATTTGGGCTTGCCTAATGCCAAGAAGCACTGAATTATGTTTTGGGTTCGATCTTTACTTCATTTAAAAGTATATAATAAACAATAGCTTACGAAATGATGAGCCTTCTAAGTTGTTAAACTAGCGGCGTGGGCATTGGCGTTGACGTAATGAGCTTCTTCTTACTAATTGTATGGGACTAATATTAAAACATAACGTGTAGAGTAAGGATGCAAGTTTGCAGCAAATTAGTGCAGTATTAGCTTATAATTATTTACTACATGCAGTATGCGGTTTGTCGAAAATAGATCGGATAATGTTTTAGTTTGCAATCAATACCAGAAACTGTTGTAACTTGGTAAAGAACCAGTAATTAACACTAACAATATGAGCTGAGTAGGTGAGGAGACTATAAGCTGAGAGAGGAGAAACCAAGTTGAGATCTGGCGTGGAAATTTGAGCTTGGGACCAGATAAGCGCCGTTTCAAGCTAAGCAACCCGGCATCCTGCGACGGAGTTACTTGAAGTCATGCGTCAAGTGACCCAGCGTCCTGCGACGAGTTAGCTGACGTCGTGCGTCAAGGAATCCGGCGTCCTGCGACGAGTTAGCTGACGTCGTGCGTCAAGTAACAAAGCGCCCAGCACCGATTCAGCTGACGACGTGTGTCAAATGGCCTGGCTTCCTGCGACGAGTTAGCTGACGGGGTGTGTTTGAGATGGGTTGAGCCAAATACATATATGGATTTTTGTATTAGATGTTTCTTTAATTTTAGCTTCTCACTAACTCGAGAGTATTTGACATATGTCTGTTTGTCAACAGGTACCATGGGGCGTAAATCGAAGATAACGAAGGCCAGGATGTCCAATATGGCCCAAACAAGAAGATCAGTGTTAGCAAATCCAACTCTTCTAACAGAACCGACTACTATTCACGGGGTTGAAATAGATACATCCCTGATTTGGACAGAAATACCAGAGGGTAATGAGTTAGAAAAGACAGTCGAGTTTGTCGACAACAAGTCTTTGCCTAATCCAATAAAACCTTATGAAAGGCGTTTGTGGACCATTAAGACCATAGAAATGTTGATGACAGTTTCATCACTTCACGGTCAAAGGTGTCAAAAAAACGAGTTTGACTGCGGTCAGCCTCGCGAATCAAATGTGGTTAATGTAACGAAGAGTTTGACGTATCTAACAAAACTGATGATTGTACTATAGAGTGTAACCGCGCAGCGGTGTGGACTGGAAATCCCACAGGCATGGGATTTACTGATTTGAAACACTCACTTGCTGTGCTAGATGTTTCTTTCATAGCTTTCAAAACATACGAAAAGATGGAAGAGAAGTACATCGAAGAGGTTGGTAGAAATTAGTCAAGCTCAACTATTTGAAAATGGATTTGAGGAAAGGCGGTTAGCTGAAGAGCTAGGCCGAATTGATCCTAAAGGGGTGGTGTGGACAGAGGTCCAAGGAGACGAACAAATGCAATTTTGCCAGGTTTGGCTCCCCCGCGGATCACCAGATGGCCCTTAATGTACGACCCACTAACATTTTGTACATGTTTCAATTGTTTTACTTGAATGGAAAACATTCGGACATAATACATGAATATAACTTTGAAAATAATTCTCTCAAGAAGTCAATTGTGTATTTTTTCTTTAAATACATATATTTAGTCAATAATTTAAATGTCGAATAAAAAAATTCACATTCGGAAAACCGCTTTAACAGAATTCTTTTTACCCTTGACGGGATTGTCCCAACACCAATGAACACTAAACCCATGATGTAACAATGAGAAAGCAGGCTGATGAGACATGACGAATGGCCCAGGCTGGTTAAACAGCATAGAGCCAGATGACTAAGATGTGGAAAATTACGCAACAGCTACTGCAGAGTTATTGGAAGTAATACCAAATCGTCGTACGGCAGGCTTTGATTTATTGGTGTTATGGCAACCCTTGCTGACCTTGCGAATGAGAACGCAAGTCACATGTAATATGAGACCCATTAGCCGAATTTAGGTACAGGATCAAACCCGAAAATCGGTTTTAACTGGAAAATTTAATCCATGCTGCATTTACGAGACGGTCTAATTCCTGAAAACGGGATGAACTTGAACCAAAACCTCTATCGAAAGAGGTTTAAGTCCGGTTTTAAAAGAGGACTCACGCGGGACTTGACGTTTCCTACAGCAACAACTTGTAAATTGTTTCTCAACCGCGCGGAAATAAGTTTTGTTTAAATTCAAGCTTCGTATTTTAAATCAAAACTGTAGTTTATTAAATAAAATTAGAATAGCTGTCTGTATTATTTGACAAAGGGGTCAAGTGCAGTTATATTTATGGCGCTTCCGTTCATACTGAATGGTGGTGAGAGTGATGGATTTGTTCCAATCTTCAAGCTACGCTCAATTTTAGACCAAATTACAAATTTCGAAGTCCAGAAGCATTGTGCTATGGATATTGCCCATGCTCGTGAGCTACTTGAGCTACTCTCCCCGGCTTTGGACCGTGCAACAAATAGAGGTCATGCAGTACCCGCAGAGACTCAACTAATCTCAGCTATCAGTTTTTTTTGTTCTGGGTCATTTCGATACGTAGAGGCACAGTCAGTGGCACATCGGAACCAACAGTCAGTCGGATTCTCGAGCGAGTGTCCACTTACATTGGCGAAAATTTAATAACTGACTCTATCCGGTCTCATAGTACCCTGGCTGAGCCTAATTCAGTGTAAGAAGCGTTTTTCGAAATCGGTGGAATCCCTAACATCGGCGGAGTTATTGACGGAGCTCACGTCGGAATAAAATTACCATCGGAAAATGAACCTGCTTTGTAAACCGAGGAATCACACAGAAATTCACAACTTTCTCTCACCCACAGGCTAATATCACGGAAAAAATCAAATAAAACATAGGTGCTATCATTCGCGGAATGTGCTATGTGGAACCTCGTCATTCTGAATGGGATAAAGTTCTCCCGGAAGTAGGCATGGCATTTTGAACAGCCATTAGTGTCACTACTCGTTTCAGTCCACCTATGTTGAATTAAGGCCGTGAAATTATGACTCCATTTGACAGGAAATTAGACAATGAGGACGAAGCAGACTTCGAGAGCAGAATCGAGCATGAAAACAGCTAATTTAGTAAATTAGAGGACATATACACTAAAGCCAGGAGTAACATCGAAAAGGCACAAGAGCAATAAACTAAATATTACGATCGGCGTCATAAAAAGACAACATTCAAGTTTGGAGATTTGATCTGTCTCTTTACGCATCATAAAACAGATAAAGTTTAAAAAAATTATGAAAAAGCTCTCATCCTTGGCAACGTCTATATCAGGTAATTGAGATAATTACACCACTTACATATAAGATAGCAGAGCGAGACACATGTAGAGAGGCAGGAATTCATAATGTTAAAAATCTGCAGCAATTTTACGATGGACCAGATACCATAAATAGCAGACCTCGTAATATTCCCACTTGTTCCGGCCCGTTCCGTTCCGACTTTAAGTCAGCACCACCACCAAAAACACTGCAGCAGTCGCACATACACCTAGGCAGCAGATCTGAGGAGCAGCCTTCAGTCACCGTCAACGGAGTTTCGGCTGTCCATTTAGGTCCAGGGTCACCGACAGGAAAAGATGGAGTACAAAGGACAACGCATATCTAGATTAAGTCCTTAGAGCCGAAGCCAGCTCTTTGGGCGAATTAGATAAGTACCCCTTAGCTTAACGTTTATTCCATTGAGCAGGAACAGTGAACTTTGTTCTGTACTCGCTGGATCACCCTATCTGATTCCTTTTTCCCTCTCAGGCCATTATAAGCGAGTGACGAGAGAAAAAGAGGAGTAAACTGGACTTCCACCTCGGCGAGGAGCAGCACCTCATCCGCAAGAGACGACTAGCACTTCACCGCTGCGTCCAGCAGCACTTCAACTTCTTTGCTGCATTCAGCTGGTTGAGCTAGGAGCAGAAAGACCTCACTCAAACTCAGGTACTTCTCACTCCGGCTCAAATCTCACTCGTGGTTATGTTCAGGCCTTAAGTCGCCTATCCTCCTAGCAGCTTTTACAGCGAGATTCGGCCAATCTCTTTGCAAAACCTGCCTATTATGTGTTCTCTTTAGTGTTTAAAAGTGTGGATCCAAACTTCTGGTTCCAAGCTGCCGAAAGGTAGGTAAAACCTGCCGCAGGCATGAGGTCGTAGGCAGAATTGTGCAAAGCAAAACACCGCAGGCAGTAGTAGACCAGAAGGTCTACTATGATGGTCGTGTCTGTCTGTCGCGGAAGCAGGTGTAAATAACCTTTAAACATTGAACAAGCCTGAAGCAGATGCCTCAGTGCCTAGTAGGGCACATGTGCCAAAAGGTTAACCAGATGGAAGATTTAAGAAAAAGGAAAAATACAACAAAAAACCTGTCTGCGGCTTTCGGCCTCATGCCTACGGCAGGTTTCACTTGTTCGCACAACGTTCCTCAATTTATTCTATATTTAAATTACCATTTTGATTGTGTATATGTTTAATTAATCTTATGAAATACCATGTCTAGTATAATGTGTTATTTGTATTTTCTTCGTAGCTTTAGGTATTCTCATTACCATTTAATATGTACAAACTCTGCGGTAGCATTTAAGTAGTTAAGAAATATCATTTTGTCCCTATTTCTCCCGTCTCTTTCTGGCGCTTCCTTTTGAAGCTCACCACCTTCTAACCTTGCTCTCTGCACGCCCTGGCCACTCGGCCATTCTCAATCTCCCATCTCTTGACTGCAATCTCATATCCTCACCACACTACTTGCTCACAAAGCTCCGTGCAGTCAAGTCACGTTCTTCATCGGTCCTGTCCAGAAGTCCACGCGGTCACCTCTGACCTCACTGGTCATCAGTACCAGTCTGCAGCCCATCAGTGGCATTTCAGCCCATCAGCGGCATCATCTCCCTTCAGTTTAAGGACACCGGCACGGTCCAGAATTCCCCCTGAAGCGGTCCGTCATTTCCAGCAAGTCTCAGCAGAGAGCAATTGCCAGGCAGTGACCAGTCTCATCACTCCCCATTCTTTGTATTAATTGGTC
>VNWX01002404.1:0-12225 GCA_009869905.1 Ceratophysella communis | reverse complement strand
CCCCAATGAAATCTCACGAAAGACGACTACCCTCTCATTTAGACAGTTTTAAATTCTTCAGTCATAAAAAAAGTTTCATCGTCCTTCTCGCCCTATGCCATTGCCCAAGCTCTTCTGCTCCCATACATCCGCTCAAAAAAAACCTTATGCAAAGTCGTTACAAATTTTGAAGAGCTCCCTGCGACCCGGTAAAGAAAAAAGGGTTCATTCCTTTCCTGATACTTGCAGAAATTAGAATAAATTAGGTGGATATATTTTGATTAGTCCAGTTCCAGTAGTAGTCGAGCAGACTAGCCTGCCAGACCTCCCCATTCCAATTTTTGTTAATTAAGTGCTAATGAAATTAAAGGTGAGGGCTGGTCTGGTTTAGCTTTAGTTTATGCATAGAAGCCCAAGCATTTGAGCCGTCCAAACTAAAAAATTTCAAGTTTCGAAGCGTAGGACTAGAGTTGTAGGCGTAAATAACGCCAGGCACACATGTGGACAATAATTATCGTAAATTCCGGGCGTCTCCGTTTAATTACACTTTCATAAAGTACGTTAATGTGACTCGAAAGTAATCAAAATTCTGTGTAAAATCTAGTCTGTCTCTCTCGCCAAGCTCGTGGTGGTGGGGCAGGCTGGGCTATGGGAGAAAGCTTTTTGGCCTACTGGAAGCCTGGAGCCGGCCTGTGTGTAAAGAATGGGGATGGAGATGAAAGGGGGGTGGGGGGATGATGGATAATGGGAGGGGGGAGTTAAGCATATTGGCTTAAAGTAGTTAGTTTATATGCAAAAGAGAATTTGGAATGGCATCCATACCTCACTACTTAAGTGCTCTAGAATTAAAAGGAAATTAGAAGGAAAATGGGGAAAGCCTTCCAGAAAAACGACCCTCAGAGCTTTCCAGCACGCCTCTCGTCGTCCGTCCGCTCGTCCCGATACTGCGTCGCCTGTTATTACCAAAAACGGAGTAGATACGGCGGACGCCCAAAGTCAAGTCAATGCCATAGCCCAACGCTTAAAAGCCTTTGGGTGACAATTCACAATTTCACGGTAAGCTTGGTGTATAATTTCTAGTTACATATTTCAGCGAAATTTCTACGTAATAACCCAGATTGTTTTTTTAACGTAAAATTTAAGCTTTTCTAGCGTCAATTTTGCGAATTTACTAATTTGAGATGATTTTTTGAACCCGTGTAACAATTTTTAAGATCGCATATAATGAAGATCGCTTCAATTCAGCCTATATGTAATTATGATTTAATTCGCGGTAGAGTTTTTTAACGTATAATACATTAAGCAGCATTGTTGTACAATTTTCCAATATAGTTTTAAATTAGGATTTTGCTACCAGTTAGAACAATTAAAATTAAGCATTAATTAAAATTTACTATCACAATTGCAATAGTTGCAAGCAATTATTTAAATTCTATTTGACTATTTTAAACGCATATCATGATTTACGGTTCGAATTATCAGGAAAATCGAGTATTTGCCTGGCAGAGGGGCGATAATTCCTGTTACTAAAATGCATTTAATTGATAAATATTTATAAAATTAGGCAGAATTCAGCTAAGATGCTCCAGCATTAAATTTTTAAGAGCTTTCTCCGAATTTTAAGCAATTCAACAAAATCAACAACGGGTAATGTCTATGATGCCTGTCCAGCGGAATTCAAAGCAAGGCTTATACAAACCAGCGGTATTTGATACTTTGAGTTTTCTGTAAGTTTTTGGACCTGTTCTAGCTTTCACTTGACTTTTGTTTAGACCTGGGAATGCTGTGGAAAGCGACAGTTGTCTCGAGTGAAAGCATGCTTTCTCCTTCCGCCTCACTCGCCTGCTTGCTGTACTGTACTGCTCCAGAATACATAGCGGGCAGATAAGAGTTGGAGCTAAGGAAGATTGAAGTGTGATGAGGTGTGAACTAATTAAGGATAGTTGGAATAGTTAGGGTGATTAATTAAAGGCGGAGTGAAGGCAGAGCGGCAGGTAAGAGGCGGAGAGGGAGTCAAGGGAGGCTCGGCTGCGGGCGGAACAGAAGAGCTCACAAGCTGCTGCCTTATGGCCTCTGTGTACGTGGCCGTGGGCTGCCGCCAGGAGAGTTTTCGTTTTCACCCAAAAGCTTTTTCGCTTCGGCCTCACAGAAAATTCCACTTGTCACGTTTTCCATATAAACAAAACTTGACTCCAAGTACCGGGAGGGCTTTCGTACAAATTTCACCCGTTGACATTACGACTCTGACGTGACCGTTCCTTAGAATTTCTTCATTTCTTTAATTATCGATTCTCAAGAACAGTTTTCCTCCGCAGAAGACGGGCAGGGTGCTCTGGCAAGTGGCAAGGCTTTGACGGAAGAAAGGGCTTCCAGGTTTTAGGGCTTGGAGGGATGCTGGAGGGGCAGCCCTTTACAGCGCGACGATTCAGGAGGCGATACGAAAAACGGGTATTACTGGACAAATATTGCTTTCTTCGGTCAATACCATCAGGTGTCCTTTCATGCTGAATTTTCATATTTTCGGTACCCTTAGGGCCTGCGACGGAATTGTTGTAGAACTCTTCGGCTGCTGGCCAAGCTTATTTTCCGTAAGTGAGTCCGAGAGGCGGAGCTGATTAGAGGAGAAAGGCAGAGGAGAAAGTCGGAGGGGCAGTGCGGGAGAGTTGGCGGGAGTGGGCATATAAATAAGGCTTAAGGGACGATGGTTATCGAGTATGAAAGAACGCAGACGAAACGTGAGAGTGACGTGGAAGAGGTCTTATTTATGTTTGGGGCACGGGAGAGCGGCGGCGGGTCTAATGGAACAGGACAGGCAGAGGACACAGGGTCTCAAAGATACGGACACAGTCATGGGACTGACATATCTTCTCTCCAAAAAAGACGAGCAATGGGCTCAGGCATCCGCTCTCGCTACCCTCCTCCCTTCTGACAACAGACCCCCACGCTTTTTAAAAGCTTCCAAACTTCCTCCAGTCCGCTGCTTTCACTCAGCCCACTTTCTCGGACATTATGAGCATCTAAACAAATATCGCTAACTCAACTGGTTTGGGATCATCCCTAGTGAAATTGATGGAAATTGGAAAGAGCACCTTTGACGTGGGTTTGAGATTAAGGCTGGATTCAAGATTTGAAGCTACCGCCGAAATTGGTACATGCCAGCTTATGGACGTCGCATAGCCATTTGCACGTATTTAACTCATATAAAATTTGATTTTCGTAATGCGACCTTAAGCTGCTCATCCCGTTATATTTTGGCAGATGCTGGACATGGCCAGAGTGCGGATGTGATGTGAAGAGGGGACAGGGACAGCGTGGCTTGAAGAAGCGTCTCTGACGACGGAGCAAGGAGAAAGGACGCCAGTTTTTGGCTGTGAGGGCTGGCTGGTGGCTTGGCTTTGGTGGTGCTGCTGGATCGATGGTGTGGATATGAGATAGCAGTAAATCAGGGATAATTACAGTGACCGAATCAGAAAGGCCCAGATGTCAAGTCGTTCCGGGTGACATTTTTACGAGGACTGATGAGTCCCCTCGATGGGTTACGTGAGGAACCTTAATGTCTTCTGACTGACAGTCGCATGCATTCAAATTGCTTGCTTTTCTCCCCAAAAACTTACAATCAAGTCTTGAGTACCATTTACTACCCCCTACCCCCACCTAATGTTGTCCCTTTTACTTCTCCCTAGCATCATACCCTTGGTGGAGCGAAAGACAAGGCTAACGCCACCGTCAGCATGGTCCTACCCTCCACAAACACAAACAATAGGCCTTTCTCCAGGCATCACTAGGCGCTGGCCCCTGCATACTTTCACCAAGCTTTCTCCAAGTTCTTCGCGGTTTGGGGCTTGTGAACTGGGCTGTGGTCATTTGTCAGGTTGACCTTTTATGTGACCCATATCTGCTCACGCTGTCTTTAAGTCATACCTAAAATTGCTATTTGTAACTTTCACCCAAGCACACGTACAGGGTGGCAGAAAACGCTATAGGCGTTTTTAAGACTGTTCATTTATATCTACATATGCGGATATCGCTCTGGCCGTGATCTGCAGTGGAAGTCGCAAAAACAAAAATTTAAATCTGAACTATAGTAATTTAAATTGCAATTATTATATTTTTAAATAATACAAAATACTATACGGAAGCTTAACTCTGAGTTTATAGAGTTGTAAAAATATTCATTGCATTGAGGCCATAATAAATTTAAATAAATATTCGTAATTCTTATATCGTTGATTAAAAATTATGTAGGCATCTTTCCGCGGAGCATTCTTATGGTTAGCCTTAAACGGGAAATTATGGAAATATTGGAAATCATGAATCATAACGCATGGGCGGTCATAAAAATTTTTTTAATTAGGTTATGGTATATTTCTTAAAATTGAGTTAAGCTTACCGGATTTGGTATCGGTAAAAACCGAGACAGGATTGACGAATACCCGCTTTGCCTACATTAAGGTACTAGAGCAGACCCGCCCGCCTGTCCCTCTGAAAGTCCAACCTTTCCCATTAGCCCTTTTCTCTCTTATTGTTCCTGCATCTTCGTCCCTGGTAGTCTATGAATAGTCAAGTACTGGACGGACGCGGAGCATGAAACACGTCTAATTCGACTGGAATAAATCCTTGAAGCCAGAGCATGAAAATTTAAGAGGAAGACACTTCTTCTGAATATAACCCGCTGAAACTAGAGTCAGACGAAGCACAAGGCAGTTAGAAGAACGTTTTCTTCTTCTCAGAAAAGTTTGAGACAATTAAAGGAATGAATCAAAGGCTCTTATCCGCCACTAGTCCTTCTGCCCCGCCGGAGAAAAGCCTGGAATTTTGTTTTTCTCGCCTATATATAGAGCCTCTCGTCTCCCTCAAAATCTCCCCGAGGTCCTATTGTTTCCTTTTCTTAATCAAAATCTTTTTCCACCTTCAAGACAAGCCTCATGCATCTTTTCACTCCACTTTCTCCTCTCTCTGCACAGAGACCTTCGGATTAGCTACGCATTTCTCCTGCCTTTGCCTTCCACTAAACGCAGTCCTTACTTTACACTTATGGCCAGAGAGAGAGAGACGGAAGTCTTACGGTCAAGTCGACTGACTTGAGAGACAGACCCAAGTTTTCCAAACAGTTTCAGGGAATGTAATGAGGCTCTTTTCCCGGCTGGGCCGTGTGAATAATGTTCACAGGAAGTTTAGAATTGAGGACATCACGTTGGGTATTGGGTACTAAGGGCAGATAGTTTGATACGTGCTGACATGTGGTACCAGCTCAACGTCGTGCTGCAGCAGATTTGGTTCAATAGCTACGTATTATGCATGGCTTCAGTGCTGGTAGCGCTTATGATACGCTAAAATATTTTTTGGACCTTAATCGTAGTCGATTTTGCCCATTTAAACTGAGTTTTTGGTATTTAACCGCAACAATTTGTCAAAAAATGCATTAAATCAGATTTAAATACGGCGTAAAATTAGCATTGAACAGCAATTTTCAAATTGGCTGAGCTTGTATGGATTAATATGGGCACGTGCTTCTACTCTACAAGTCCAGGTCAACTCGCTAATGTCGATCGAGAACTAAATTTTAATAAACATATTTAAAAAATTCTGGATGGCACATTTGTGAAAAAATCTCTATGCATTTCATGTTAAGTTAGGTTACATGCTTTTTGGAACTTTGAGAGGCTCTAACCCCCGATCGATAAAACGCAAACCAAACCGAAAACACGCTAATTTGAAATATCCCGGGCTTCCGCCATTTGCAATACGCTCCACGCACCCCACGCTTTTTCAAACCCTGCAACGCCCAAGCAATGTCAGAAGGTCCTGAAGCCTTAACGAGGCGCTAATAAGTCTACCCATATGGACACACATAACTAAAGCTAAGTGGCAGGGTGTGGACAGAGAAGCAGTGGCATAAATAGTAGTCAAATGAACGTCTTTCCCATGAATAAGAAATGCTCTCTGAAAAGTACGGAAAAACGAAGGTAGTTTTTATGTGAGAAATGTTTTTGAAGAATTTGAGTTATGTCATAAAAGAAGAGGGAAGTACAGAGAAGAAGAGTGTTTGGGTTTGGGTAGCCGGGTAGCGGCACTTTTGGTCCCCGTAAACAGGACTCTGAGCAAATAAATAGAAAGTTGGTAGGTTTTACCAGGGCGGAGGGGCAGGGGCGGTGGTGGTGAAGGGGGCTTCGGGTAGTAGTCGAAAATGTTGCTGGCGTTGGCGGAAGAAGGGGCCTGGGTCGGGGCGGAGAAGAAGCCGGTGTAATTAGAAGCAGTAAATAATGTGTGGATGACAGGAGTTCCCCTCACGGTTGGACTGATCCTCGTAAGAAAAAGCCATGAAAGCTGTCAAGCGGATGATGGACGTCGTGACGAGAGTGAGTCAGAGAAAAGAGCCGAGCCAGAGGCTTGCTTGCCTTTTGGAAATAGACGCCAGAGAACCCGGGCATGGGACGAGGAAATGGGCCAGCCGAGTCCCACATATCACTTTTATGGCTGGCATCTTCATTTTCATATTTCATATTTGCATTTTCTCCGATCTGACATAAATCACTCCCTTTATGGCTAATTAGACCTTTGTGTTCCGACACGCCACATCTCCTATTCACACTGGGCCGCTTCTCGCTCTCTAGTCTTCTCAGCAGTTCCAGCTCAGCCTCCCCGGCACTCTGCCAAACTTCCCAGAGCTTCAAAGCTATCCCCGCCGTAGTGGAGTGTCACTCTGCTAATCCTAAAAGGACAATGCTTAAAGGCCCCTTGGCCATGCCAGTCCATTATCCTGGATACCCGGAATCTTGCATTAATTTGTAGCTACCTAACTTCCTTGCAAATCGCTATATGACCCTAGTTTGACCCTTGGTAAGCACAATGGATACCTACCTAACCTACACATGAGCTTCAGAATTCCGGAAGCTATGCATACCAATGCGAATTCTACGTCAAAAGCGTCGCAGACGATCGGAATTTTCGATTCATCAGCAACTTCACCTCGGTAAAATATGATAAACGCTGACTCAATGCTTCAGTACTTAAGCTTTTGAAAACGAGTTTGATTAACAATTAAACTGAGTTTCTTTCAGATTATTAATCGGCGTAGTTATCTTTAATTTTAATTCAAGTATTGCATTTACCTAAAAGCACCTAAATTGGAAAACACAACAGATCGCGTAGGTATTCATATTGCTTTATTTTACATTAGAATATACGTAAATCCTGCAAATATGCTTGAATACTGCTGATTTGACTCAATAATCTAATTAATCTTATTCTTTCGGTTTCAATAGCTCTACGATTTCTAGCAAATAGTAGGTACTTCTAATTTCTAATACAGTCAATCATATTTCTACACAATCGTACAACTGTAGGTATTAATCTGTAGGTTTTGATCTAAATTTATACGAATATGACTAACTTTAATTTTGCTATTATATAATTGTAGATTACTCATTTGAAAATTTTATTTCCGGCACAAAAATTTAGTATTAAAGTAATGCTGTAAAATGCTTCTTTAGATTTAAATTAGATTGCTACATATAATTCAGGGAAATAGATTATGCATCAGGTTAAACTTATACCGCAAAAACGGGTAGTATATTTTGAGGTTATTTTTTTAAATTGTCCGTCTGCAACAATTAATAATAGTCTTGCGATGGCTTCACGCCATTTTCTACACAACAGTTTCGCTAACGAAGCGTCCTAAAGAGCTGAAACGAGTCTTTGACTGTGAATTTGAATCAGCTTTTATATTAATTTTTAATTGGCGTTGAATTAATAAAATACTAATTTTTGTCTGTTTATTTGTTAGATTATTTTTTTTTTAAATTGACTCGTTCTGTATCTACTAATAAAACTTCGATGATAGCATTATGCACATATCTCGACTCGATCAGAACCTGACCCTACATTTCGTGTACAATAAACCTCTATGCATTTGTATTTGCAAAGAAAGCCTGATAAAAGCAGAAATAGCTTGATAGATAGACAGATCACTATATAAAGACGATCGTTATAATCCTTTGCTTGGCACTGTGTCACGGGTCGCAGTTATTCGTCTCTCCAGCTCCATGATATGTAAATATAATACTGTTGTGGTGGCAGGGCTTGAAGGACAGTTTGGCAGTGCCTGACGACATCTATTCCTGTATCAACCAGTTGTCGAGAGAATGTCACCGGGAACAAGCTGTCAATGTCAGACACCCATCTTCCGCTCGCTCCTGCCTTTCGGGGATGCTGCTGACTTGACGGAGTAGCGGAACCGCTACTCTTCTTTTTGCCTTCCAAAGTCTTCCTATATGTATCTCCAAGGAAGAAGAAAAAAAGGGTGAAAAGACAAACTCCTGAGCAAGGAAGCGATTAGCTCCGGCCTTCTCCACTCAAATTATGACAAATTGCATTACACTTTCTTCAAGTTGACTGACTGGTAGACGAGACTTTGAACGCATTTTCCCGTCATCATTGGGTCTTCGCTTCAAACTGGAAGCTATGGTTACTGCACGAGTTGAGGTTCTTCATGATCAGAAACCTGGGCTAACTGGCCAACGCTCTTTTTTTATATTTTTTTCTTCTTGGGCTCGGGCTTATTTTTTTTTTTTGTGGAGCTGAAGGAAATCACAAGTTATGTATGCCTATCATCGAAGACTTCATCTGTTAGATGAGAATGAACGATGTCAGTTATGGGCTAAGTTTCTGTCCGTGGACTTAAATTTACTCGTTCAATCCTATTTGAACACCTCGGCTTGGATGTAGCGCCGCCAAGGCAGTCGCCATTTCATCCCCGCACAAGAAAAAATTTCTGAGACGTCAACTATAAACTCCGATTTAGGTCCGAAGAACATCTCCCCACCCCATGTACGTGGGTGCGGGTGTACCGCTCCTGTGGGTAGCTACCCTCCCCGTCGCGGTCTTTCTTCATTGGAAATATGATCTTGCTGATGGTTCAAACGAGCAGGGTTGTGCTGTTCGAGTTCCAACCCTGGTCCCATTGTCTTTCGAAACGAGTCTCCGAATTTTGAGGGTTTGCATTTGATGAAGGCGGGTAGCGGTAGTAAAATTGCATTAGTATTAGCATTGGAAGCCCGTGGTTTTCAGGGTTTTTTGGCCGTGTGGCTGAGAATAAAGTAAGCTATTTAATGGATTGAATAAAGTACGGCGTGATTGGGCCCATGAATCAAGGTATGGGGAAGGGGCGGGGTGGCTATAAAGAAGGGGGGTCGAGAAGAGAGAGCGGCGGCTTGAAGCGGGAGTCTCCTCGTGCCCATAAATAATAACCATGGAAATGGAGGAACGTCAAGGGAACTCGGAGGCAGAGTGTGAATGGGAGACGAGGAGAATTGTCATCGATAAATCAGTTTTATGAATTCCTTATCTCGGCGCACAAATCATACACAACTTTTCAAATTAACGTCATGTGCGATACACCGTACGCTCGGAATTATCTTTTGCTCAGAGAGAGCAGGAAAAGGCATCAGACGGAGAGCAAAAGGGAACCTCAGCGTAATGGCAGAAGACCAGATCATCCCATAATTAAACCCACCCAATCCTGCCCGCTTTACACCCCGGCTATGGACTTTTCAAAGTACCCTAGATTTACTCATAGGCATCCCCACCCCCAGAACTGGGGGAGGCTCTGGTTCTTATGATAATGCCCGGACTTTCAGACCAATTCCGAAAAACACCTAAAAGTCCGAGAAAGTGTTCGCCAGCAGCTTCAATGCTCAAGTTTCAGTCATGACCGAGACTATGGAACCGTTATTACGTTATCATTTTCGGCTTAATGAGAGCTTCAAAAATCAGTTTTCACGTTGTACCAGTAGTAGTAGTCTCATGCATTTGTCTGAGCTTCTCTTGGAGCAGGAGTTAGACCGGAAGTGGTGTATTTTAGGGCTGTCTGTCTGTATGTCTGTCTGTCCGTCCGTCGCATCATCTCAAGTCAGTTTCAGCCCATACCACGATGTTACATCTTCCATGCAAAATACATGCGAATAGATACCTAGTTTCGGTTTCGGTTATCTGAAATTTTGAGTCGGATTGAGTTTCAATGTATTTCGAAACCTCAGGTTTTAAAGTGGGATTACATAATTGAATACCAATTAACTAGACAAAATACTTTAATTATTTAATTACTAACCGAACAGCGAACAGAATAAAATTTAACAAGCCTTAACTCCGTCGGTAAAACTTTATCATTGAATATTTAATTAATTAGCTCTGAACAGAAGTTTAGGTAGTAGCTTGCGTTATTTTTCCGGGAAAGTCTATACCAAAATTTTAATTCCGAAATTTCAAAATCATGTTTCTTATAAATAGTTAATTGATTAAAACACGCTTTACTTTTGTAAAGAAATTAATTCGCGTTCTATTGAACAAATTCTCCAGTATTACGGGCACGTCAGATCAAGCCTTAGCATGCTAGAATATTTTTTGAAAAAATTAAGCCATGCTGTAGTTATATTGTAAATATGACTAATTCGTAGCGGACAAATGTCGATTATTTGGCTAATTACAATTATATTAAGCTAATTTACTAAACTGGTGTTCAGCACTAGTTAAATTCGACAGATCAACCTATTTGCTGTTTCAAACTGCCGTGAGCAGATCAGAAGATCTCTCCATCCAACTGTTTAGCTAGCATCTTTCTGCTGGTCAATTTTCTGAGCATTTCTCCGTATCGTACCATATGTAAACTGCCTTGAGTGGGTCCTCTTCTTCTCTTTTGTTTTGTCAAGTCATTTACACTTGGTCATTAAAGACATGTGACACAGTGGATTGGGGAAAACTTTTTTCTTCTTCATCTTCTGGCTTTCTTGTGTGCATCTTTCGTTCTGGCTGCTGCGGTGACATCTTCATAGTATGTACATCAAAGACACGTTTTCCTCTTTTTCGTCCTGATCCCCGAGACAAGGAACCAGACAAACTTTGATCATAAAAATATGGTACCTTATTCCTTCTTTTTTCTTTCTTTTTCTCTTTTGCTAAAAACAAACAGAAATGAGCTCAGAAATTATTGATTTACCGTTCACTCCCATTTACTTTATCAATATTCTCACACGCTATAGTCGGTAGTGCTGGAGCTTGACTATGCGATCTACAGACTGGTGTCGCTGTGTGACGGTCACATGCTGCGGTGTAAGCCGAGTAAAATCGCTTGAACGCTTAAGGTTAGGTTAGACATCCAAGAATAGAAAAACATGCTATTATATACTAAGTTAACACACAGTTTTTGCGCAATAATTTTTATTTTCGCTCAAAAATATGCAAATTTTAATTTCAGCCTTTTTGCTCATTTTGCGTCACGTTAAATAACGCGTGATTTAAAAAAACTCGGAAATCAATAAACAATGCTCCTAATGGTCATTTATTTCATTGAAAATACCTTGGTTTAATGGCCAGTTAAAACTGAAATCGATAGTCGGCCGAATTAAAAGGTAATCTACCCACGCTTTTGGCACTCAGGTTTCAATTTGCAATACTAAATAAAATCGACTTCCGGATATGCTAACAATGCTTCAGGCTGATCGAATAACGCTTCGCACGGGTCACGTCACGTGTCAATTAAATGAAATTATACGAAAATATTTGAATTTGATCTGTTGACGCTATAATATGTGAACGTAATAAAATAATGGCATTCAAAATTGCCTATTATTTTAGATTTTTTAGAAAGCTGATAGCTTCCGCTACAAAATGGAAAAATTCTCAGAGCTCGATAGAGTATTGCGTCGCACAAGGCTTCCTTCCGTAGATCGCATATACAAAATGCTAGGCCTATGCTAGGTACTATTAAGCTAAAGAAGGGATCTCTGCATAAATTTGAGATTGAGATTGATTTTTGGAATGGGAATTGTCGGGAGTCAAAAAGCTGTTTTGAAGTGACTCTCGGTGGAAATCACGGAGAAAAGTCGAAAAGTCTATATGGCTCCTTCTTCTGTCTCATCTTCTTCTTCTTCTTGGCGTCAGAGATCGAGAGGAGATCTATAGAGTTTGAGAAGAAGAAGAGGAGGCTCTCCTCTACTCCCGTGCAATAATTCAATCAAAATGTGTCGTACAGATTTCTGATTGATAACTCCGTCCCATTTCCTTATAAAGTTGAGCTCGTCTTTGGGAAGAGCTCCTACTAATGAGATTCCATGCACTCTCTCTCTCTCTCCACGCAACCTTAATTTCCGTCCTACCAACTTTCACCCAGAACATTATAAACAGTAATACGAAGAACAGAAACGCAGACATTTTCATGTGTAATTCACAGGCCAGAGAAACTTCAAAACA
>VNWX01002403.1:0-12226 GCA_009869905.1 Ceratophysella communis | reverse complement strand
CTTAAAATTTGATGAAGCGAATTAAAGCAAAAGACACAATACAAAATACAACTTGCATTGTTGAAATGATTCATTTCATCAGAGTGTAGGTAGAATACATCCATATCCATATGTACACTGAGTAAATATAGATACCGATTACTGGATTAAGTTTAGCCTCTATCATCGTGATCCTGATCCTGAATGCCTTGATCAATACTATTGGCATTGGCATACTGTAATTTCTGAATTAATCATGCTTCCGGCTACTGCGTTAGAATTTTGTTTACCAAATCAAATGGTATTTTTACCCGTATGTATACATATTTTCTAGCATCTAAAATGTTCTCTATGAGGTTGATACTGAACTGAATGGTGATTAGTGATGATGATTGATGATTTATTAGCTTTGATTCAGATTTCATCGGCTTCGTGTTCGTGATATCGTGATCGTCACTTTCAGGATGAAGATGAGACCAAAATCCGGTGAAATTGGCATGGGAAAAGACAGAGCGGATATTACAAAATCCAAACACTTCAAAATTTACTTTTGACTCTTGAGAAGTATATTTTAGTAGTTTAATTTTAAAATATGACTTGACAGATCTTCTAAATTAAGTTATACAGATTTTAATATCTATAGTTTTTATAAAATTAAATCTGGGGACACCGTAAATGTCTCCAGTCGTCGTACAAATCCCCTGATTTTTCTGACGCTAAATTGACAATCTCGCACGTGGTAAGCAGAAATCAGCTGGAAAATTGACAATTTGCAATTTAAAACATTAAACCAAGACGTCAGCAGCACGGGGCAAGGTCAAGGCATCAGCCTAATTGCCCATTGTTGATTGTCCCTATGCTTTGAATGTGAAGGCAATATTTTAGGTAATTTTTAACTGTATTCGTCATTCTTCCCCAGAACCTAGTACCTACACGTTCAACGTTTGAGTCTTACTACATTTTTTGCGCATTTTTTCTTAGAAATTTTAAATTTTGCCCTTTCTTAATTATCAAAAGAAAGCATTAATCTGACGTGTGAGCAAAAAGTTTAAAATAAATGTTGGTTTTGTTTTAAACTGCAATTTATTTCAGGTAGCGCTTGAACATATTAACGAATGCTACTTATGGATGGGCATAACTTCTAACATATCGGGCAATTTAATTTATAAACATTGTAATTTCAAATCGCATTTTTTTCTGATTTTTAGGTCGTGACAAAAGTTCAAATACTTCTAATGTTCAAAATTGACAAGTGACATACAAGCAAATGCATCTCAAACTAAATAGGATTCAAGTAATCAATCGCACACTCAAAACCTCAGGAATTTTAGTACAAAAAAGTGACAAGTGACAACTCAACGGCTTAATTCATAATCAGACATCAAAATCTGCTTCCAGTTTCACCCGTTTACCGGAATTGCCGAAGTTTATGCACCGTGCTCAGCACGTTTCTTCGCAGTATTTCGTAACCAAAGCTATTTCTGCGGTTATACTGATCAAGGACCATCGAAAATTTCATAATAAAAAACTATGAAGGAATCACGCAGAAAACGATGTCGTCAACGAAGTAAGTACTAATTCATAATCCATAGTACTTAATGACATCTATAAAGTTATGAAATGCTTTTGATTTAGTAAAAATTCTGTAATTAAAATTTCTCAAACCGTTTCTTTCCAGTCGACAAGCAAGGTGTTTTTCAAGACAGCGCTCTTCCATGGCCAATTCCTGAAGCCCCATTGCTACCAAGATCTCAAAAGTACCAGCATCCGCCTCAGTTTTCGCTTCCTCATAGAAGTACCAGTTTCTTTGACCTCTATACTCGGGTTCCACCGATTGGTCATCATTTCCCCAGGCACTCAGACCTCGCCTTCAAATTTAGCAATCTCAGTGCACCGTCCACGTCCGGCCTATTTTACAGTCATCCCACTGCCCCTACGCTTTCAACTATGAGCAGTGCCACGTCCTTCATTCCCGATAATCGGGCCATTCTGGAAAGTGTTAGCCATAAACTGGATCGACTTATTAAGGAACAAGCAGAGTTATCTTCGAGCGCTCATTTGTGTAAGGGTTATTCTGGTAATACTCCAAAAGGAAATGGAAACACGAATATTCACTTTGATATCAGGCCAAGTTTTTCAGCAACTACGAACACTACAATGAGCAACAGTGATGAAGTTTGTACTCTTTATCCGCAACCGCTCAGCCCAAGTCCCCCGGCACTACCACAAAGCATTCCAACGACTCCAATCGGAGTATTTTGGGACATTGAAAACTGTCAGGTAACTTCAGTCTAGTTTTTATTTATATTCCAAATCCAAATTCTAACTCAAATATGCTCGAATATTATAATTTTCAAGCTATTTCTTCTGGATTTGAATCTAAACCAAATACCAATACAATTGTGTAATGTTGTAAATATTTTCCTTAGGTTCCTAGTGGGAAATCCGCTCTAGTCGCTGTTCAAAGAATTCGTGAGAGATTTTTCAAACGTTTCATTGAGGCTGAGTTCATTTGTGTCTGTGATATTAGGAAGGAGTCACCTCAAGTAATTCAGGTAAGTGGATCGGATTACCTATGCATTATTGTATCACGCATTAAACTAAGCAATAAAATATTCATCGCTTTCATGAACTGATTTTTATACAGGAATTAAACGACGCTCAAGTGAGCGTTATTCACGTTTCCGGTAACTCTAAGAATGCGGCAGATGATAAACTAAGGCAGAGTATGCGGCGATATGCCGACACGTACACTTCGGTGGTAGGTCCAGGCCACGGCGGAGTTACGCCTGGTCCTCCACCAGCCGTCCTACTCATTTCTGGTGACGTCAATTTCGCCACTGATCTCTCTGACCTTCGACACAGGTAAGTGTAAAACTTTTTGTTTAAATAAGTATTTAGGTCATTAATAAGGTTACGCTGCCGTCGTTTAGAAAAAGAGGCATCGAACTAAACGCCGAAGCTCTATAGACTTTGTGCACTGTCCTAAGCATCTTAGTAGAGCTATAATTTGCATTTCATATCCCATTAGCATTTTAAATGCCCATTATAGCAGTTTTGACCAAAAGCAAAATGCCGTAGGAGGTCGGAGCTGAATATACCATGTATCGGATTTAAATGACTTGTTTCAGACAATTATCCAGTCAAGACATTTGACTAGCATTTTTTGCTTGCATGCAATGCATAATTGGACCTACGCGATATCGGTAACTGTTACGAAGTTAATTACTGAGCCCGGTATAAATCCTGTGCAAATTTTTTTTATATAAATGCGCCTCCGACATTTTCTCTCATCTCTTCTTTGTTCTTGCATTATTGCTCCACCATCCATCACGCACTCGACTTGTCCAATACTCCAATCCGGTAATTCTAAATCCAAACGTATGATTCGTTGTCGTATCGTTTGGACAACACTACTGATCAACGACCTGAGAGTCCATTGACCCTTGAGATTCGAGCTAATCGTGTTAGCACAGCGCAGCGTTCACGCTGACAACGACATCAACTGATCATGCTTCGCTTCAGTCTTGCTTTGGCTCTGGCTCAAAGCAGTCGCATCTTTGAATCAGTCTTCTTTGTTTCTAGTCTTGTAGTTAGTCTTACCTGATTAATTCTCCGGTATTTAATAATTAGTCTAGAATTAAGTATTTCTATTGTAATTTCCTGTAGGAAAAGGGTTTACGTCGTTTTGTTACACAACAAACACGCTCCAGAATCCCTGATTCTCTGTGCTCACGAACATTTTGACTTCCACGCTGTGCTCGAAAACTTGCCTGACCGTCAGGGTAATCCCCGAAGAGAATTTTTTGAACCGAATCGAAGTAAGTTGGGAGATTCTGTGTCAGAAAATGGACAGATTACTTAGGTAACGCATTTATTAATCTTCCTTCTACCTTGCCTCAGGTTTACCCCTGAAGGGCGGACATTCCCCAATGGACGTTGTGGTAACTGACCTACCTCAAACCCGGAACTTGTCCAAGTTGAAGAATCGTCTCAAGAAACTCAGTGATAATTGTGGTGGTAAAGTAGTGACTATTCAGGGTCAATTCGCCGTCTTGCGATTTCCAAATAAGGAAGCCGCTATGAGGTAAGCAAAACATACCAGGTTTTTCTTACTAGTTTCATGGGACTTAGCATGGAGCTTCCAGTTTCTTAGATGCCTTGACCATCGCCCATCGCCGGCATAATATCAACATTGTATGTTGTTGGGGCAGGGGCCGAACTAAATTGAAAAATATGCTTTAAAAATACTGAATATTCCGAGTTTTGCACAATGTTTCGACGAAATCGCGAATGATGTGACTCGAAGTGACGTGAATTTCCTGAGGCGACCGACGACGTTAATTAAGTTGCGTTTGCGTTTGCGGGTGAATCATCAGGTCAAAGCACAGGTTTGTTATGTTGTTGTAGATCGAATGAAGCCGTAAATGACGGCACAGTAAATATCTCAAGGATGGGAATAGATTTTACGCTTAGTTAGTGTCATTGAACCCGGAGCTAATTATTATGTTTTTCAATTTACCAAAACTGCAAATGCAGCAGTTAGAATACCAGCTAACTCCTACCCCGACTTCAGGCTTAAGTTACCCTGCGAAACCACGACGCATTAAATTTAAACCAAACATGAAAATTAGGAATTCCTAACAGACATTAGAATGCTTTGATTTAATTTATTAATTTAATTAGCGTTTCCATTACTTACCACTTACCTATTACCTGGCTTTGAAAATTCTAACATGCTCAGTCCCTAGCCCCCAGGGGCTGATCCTAAATGTTCATGTTTCGATACCGTAAAGGGTAAATCATTTGCCGGTCTCAAATCCGTCTAATCACGATAAGGCGCTCCGGATAAGGAGGGTTGAAAATCAGAAACCTTTTTCTCCGTCGTTGGTAGCTCATATTTTGGGCGAATGCGGTTTACCAGTAAACTTCAAGAGACTTGAGTTCTGAAGCTTGATAAGCAATCCATAGTTAGATTAATTAGATTAAAAGTCAGGCATCTTAGGAAGGAATTTTTAATATAGCCTTGGGCGACTACATGCCTTAGGGTTCTTCAGCTATCTCGATAATGCGCTATGCCACTTTACAGCTGTTCAAGGTGAAAGGGACCGCGGATCGACCACCCTGTTACATAGTGGGTTGTACACCCACGGAGTTAAAGCTGGTCCCTGGTAGACATTTTGAAATTCTATCCGTTTGATGAACGTATGGTTTTGGGTTCATAGAACCCTATCCAGCCAGTATGCATATAAAGTCATACAGGGCGTCAGTCTTCATGATTGTCTCTCCCCATCAAGCCAAAATATTTTTGATCGGAAATATTTAGTCCCCGCAGTTTTATTATTTTAACCTGCTAAACAGTCGTTTATAATTCACTGTTGACTTCGTTTGTTGAGTTTTATACACGCGCTAGAATTAAATTGAGAATTAAAAGCTTCTTGTAAGCAGGTTCAGGGCTTCAGGTTATTCACTTGTTTGGGAGCTGAATCCGCTAATTATTCCTTTGAAGTTTATCAACGCACCTTTATTGAAATTACAGGGCGTCGAAGAGAATGAACGGTGAAGACGTGTTTGGGTCTAAAATCCGAGTAATTTACTCATCTCAAATGGATTTCTCGATGCAGGGTCAATTGAAAGGCAATGTGTCCCAGTCACACATTCCGGTACAGCCCTTGGTTTCTGTCGCGCCCATGATGCTCCCCGGATCTTCGGCTTGTACTTCTGTCTGGAAACCCACCTGGACGTCACAGGTGCCAACGGCTTCCTTGGCGGACTTAAGTTTAACGGAAAAGGCTTCGGAACCCGTTCTGTACTCATCTGGTTCTTTGCTCTCTCAAAACGGAAATGGTAATGGCGGATATGGATCATCGTCCCTATCAAATTCAAAGGGTTCAAGTCGTGATCAATCCCCGGCTAATTTGACTGCTTCCAATTCCAATGCTGTGGCCATGGCTTCTACTTCGGTAAGAAATTTTAAGTAGTTACAATTGCTTTCAGAGTTTTTGAATTTGCACGGAATCAATGTCTTTGGCGTCCCTAAGCAATTCAGTACTCAATTTTCTTTTCTTTGTTTCCCAGGTTCAACGTCTCAATTCCCATTCTGCTCAATTTTTTTCCTGGAACGGAGCTGAACAAGCAAATCTAAAGCGAGAAGTTGCGGGTTTACTTCAAGATGTTCCGAATCATTCCTTACCATTGTTCAAGTTTCGAGAAATGTTTGAAAAACGCTACCGACGAAATGTCTCCTCTGCTGATTTGTATAAATTGAAGGATGTGGTCACGATTACAGAAAGCAACACTGGATCCGGTATTCTTCCTACTCCTGCCTCGACTTTTTCTAGCCTCGGCCGAACAATTACTTTGGATCCAGATTGGACGTACCAAAATGCAAGATGGACTCGGGATTTACTGCAATATACACCCACCTTCTCATGATCGATTGGGATGGGCTGAACGAGAAATTGGAGCATCATTGCCTCATGTGGTCGTGGATTTCAGAGTGCTGTCCCACAGCGTTCATGCGCTTCTGGAATCTCATAGCGGCGGGTTTCCGTTGATGAGGTAAGTAATTTCGATTTTTACGTTTTGTGTCCTTTATTATAGACTTTTTCACAGTCTGTGAGGCCCTCGGGCATTGTATCGGACTATAAACGCCAAAATTAAAATTTTATAGACTTTTTCTTCTTTGATTGTAATTATTTCATGAAAAATATAACGAATAGCCGAAAAATTGCCTGAAACAAGGTCATATTAGTTCAGATATTTCTAAACCATCTCGCGTTTACCATATTTAAATGGCAAACATTATTTCATCATTGGTAACTTTGATCTCCCCGTAGCTTCTTGGACTGCTACGAAGCTAATTTCGAACCAATGGAACGCGTAAGCGAGGGTACGACAGGCGTACATTTGGAACATCTCATTGCAAGCGTCCAGGGAGTGGAAATTGCAATGGGTGAAAACAACATGAAGCGAGTTCAATGGAGTGAAAAACGAGATTTCGAACCAAGTAAATTACGTGAATAAAATTATCCTGGCTTGCAGCATGCTTTTCTAATACTCCGATCATTGAATTCTTTCCGCAGTATTTGCTCCAGGAATGACTGCTCTGATGGCTCAACTCAGCCGAGAATTAGTTGATTTGCTCAAGACATTTCCTAAGTGCTCCTTGCCTTTCTCAAAGATTATTCCGGCCTACCACCATCACTATGGGCGTCAATGCCGAGTTGCTGACTACGGACATGCCAGTCTTTCATCTTTGTTGCTCACACTGCCCAACACGATTCAGGTCATGGGAGAAGGCCAGAATCGAATTATTACACTGGCGCACAAGGCTCAGGTATTTTCAGCTGAATATATTTTTGGCATTATCTGGAATTTGGAAATAAATCAATATTTTAAAAATATATTGCTGTAGATGAAGCGTTTCGCAACTGATGTTTTGCGAGTACTGAAAGGCCAACCCGGGCTCAAGAAGCAAATTCGACTTGAGGACTTTCCCACGGCTTTCTCTCAACTCTTTCCAACTCGAGCTTTTGCTCCAGAAGACTACGGACTTTGCTTCTTCTCGGATCTCGTTTCTGAGCTCGTTGAGAACTCCAGCTTGGTCACGTTGGCTACTGACGAAGATGGAGGAACGGTGCTGTCCATCCCAAAACGGGAACAAACTCCACAGGAAATTCATCGAACTCGCATGTTCGCTGTGGAGGTAATAAGCAGTACAAAAATTACAACTACTTAATGAAAAACTCACATATTGATGCATATTATAATGAATTTACAGGTGATTGAACTGCTTGCTCATGCAATTCGTCTGGAAATGCCATTTTCCAAATTCATTCCTGCCTACCATCATCATTTCGGTAGACAGTGCCGTGTAGCTGACTATGGTTTTGGAAAATTGGCTGAGCTCTTCGAAGCCATTAGTGAGACAGCCGTTTTAGATCCTCCAACTCCGTATTCTGACTGTGGTCCGGAAGATAAGATTATTCATCTGGCTCCACGTGAACAAGCCAAAGTTGTTGGAGATCAAATCTGGAATTTGGTGGACAGACGCAACAAGAGTGGACATTCAACTCGAATCAATGATTTGGAGGAACTGTACATGGGGGAACATGGATTTGCACTGCGTCCGCATCTATGCGGAGCAAAGAGCGTTGAAGATTTGATTGAAAACCATCTTTCATCTTATGCTCAGTTGGAAGGGGATCGAATTGTGCTGTAAGTTGTAAAAATATTAGTATGGGTTAATACCCACAGAAATTTTGCTTGATATTTCCGTGTTTTGTACCTAGTCTTGGGCGTCCGCTTCAATCTGTTCAAACGGAGCATCCTACTGCTTTAGCTCAGCTTCAACCCGCACCGGAAGCTCGTGGAAGATACCGAAGTAATAGCAGACGCTATTCACACTCTGCTCCGAACAAGGGTATCAAGCCCATCGCTCCTCCCACTCCTACGTTTAGCCAGGAGAATGTGAGCCGCTCGCCAGCATCAGCACCGGTAAGATATTTTAATTTATTAAATACTGCATAAACAGTTCAGAACGGTAACGTTAATTGGACTTGAACTCCTGACCTGATGATTTGCAGTCTCCGATGTACCCCGGCTATGAGGGATGGATGATTGAAAATGGGGCTACAAGCTCTCCACCAGTCTCGCCACCGGTCATTTGGACTTATCATCCGGTTTGCTATCCAAATCCGTACTCGCCTGGGACGCCTACCAATGTCTTGGTAAGTGTAATGTTTTTTTCTTTAAATACCGGCTAACGGTGGCTCATCGGTGGTTCGCTCGTGAACTATACTCGACGTAAATGCCTTTCTGAATCGCAAATCGTGATTAATTATTCTAAATTTTTTTCAGATGCCGAGCTTCTCTTACAGCCAATGGAGCCCACCACCAGGTCAACCTATGAGCCAAGTTCGTCTCTTCTAAACTCTGGACTGGCAAATGCAATATATGAACAACGTTGTTGATTTCTATTTCATGCAATTATAGTTATGAAAGCTTCATTTCCAATGGACCGAGACAATTAAGTAGTTCAGATTCTATTGATAGAGTATGGAGAAAGTAGTTTAGTTTTCATTTTTTCCCTTTGTAATAAAGAAAGCCTATCTACCTTTCAGTTTCACAGCAACACGTGCCAGTTTTGAGATTTGCGTCGCATTATTTTTGTCAGCATAACCAGTCATAACACAACGCAACACGATAGTTAATTTATCATGCAAACTTAACTAGCAAATGTCTAGGTATTCTTCCATAATGAGTTGACCTGTTTTAGCAGCTTTGGCTCATTAAAATCAAATTACCGAATTCTATAAGAATGGACTCTGAATCGGATGCAGTTTCATAAAAACCTTAAAACATTTGATTAGCCCTTCCGGAAGTTGTCTGCAGGATGTTAAAGTTTTTGCCGTTTCTGGTACTTGTGGTACCCTGTGTAATAGGAAGAATTGACCCGTCACATGAACCTACGGAGCCATCATTCAGTTATTGCATCGGGGACGGATGTGACAAGGACAAGGATGCTCAAGCGTAATTCGATTAATTTAATTTAGAATCATAAACGTTTAGCCACCATCCCGATAATTTTTCGATACGAATACTCAGAGTCAATGATGAAGGGGTAGCGCCGGACCCGGGCCTTGGACTCTGCAAAGGAAATGAAACTAGCTTTCATGAGTTCCCAAAGGACTGTCATAAGTATTATATTTGTTATAACGGAACTGCAACGGAGCAGGTAAATTTATAATCCGTTCCCGAATAAATCTAGCACAAACAATTAATGCGTGTTTTTTACGGACACAGACATGCCCTGAAGAAATGGGATATCGACCTGACATCAATCTTTGTGTCTGGGAACGCCATGTTCCGGCTTGTCGTAAAATTCGTTGCGAAGGGAATGGATTAATGCCGGATTATGAGGACTGTAACCGTTATTACAATTGCTTTTTTGGTCATCCCTTACCATCTCAGCTGTGCCCAAGGGACCCGCTTTGACCCTGTGGCTAGGCAATGTACCAGCACTGTGCCCTGTTTGACAGGTTAATATAGACTGGAATTGTTTTAAATAGCCACCAATCGAATGTAATTATAATTGACCTTATTTACCAGGACCATCTGAGCATCACCATCATGGGCGTACTAAGAAGCCAAAACCTAAGCATGAATCGAGAGTCATGCGACCCAGGCTCAATAAAATCGGCACTCCGTTCACAATCTAATACCCATCAAATTTTTGACGACGAATGCTGATATAAATAAAAAACAAATACAAGATTTAAAACCAATAAAGTTGTTTAATAAACTGTTGAAAAATATATTATTGGAAATTGGTTATGGTTTGGCAAAATGATACTCAGCTCATAATTTTATTAGGTACCGAAATAATAATGCACTTATCACATAAATATATCACACCTTGTCCAAACTCCATATTTCTTTGCATTACTACTATATAAGCGCTTTATTTTTGCGACCCTGAAGTACAAAAGCAGTTGCCAATTACCTAATATACAAACAACTGAAAGCCTTCACGGATGATAGACATAGACATTCTCAAATCAAATATAATACCTACCTACCTAGTTTATTATTGAATAGTGTCACGAGAAAAGCCCGTACAAGGACAAGGACACTTAGAAATCAAATTTTAATTAAATATGCATTTGTCTTTTCGCTTACTGGAACAAATGGAAACTGCATTTGGTATTCCGGGCTATGTATTTATTATGTATTAATGGGAAATGAGAATGAATGATAAAGACCGAGAAATGGTTTAGACGAGAAACAGGCGTTACCTTCGGAATAATCAATGGCTAACTATAAGTACCAATTAAGTCTTTATAACTTGCAGAGAAGAATGAGGTAACCAAGTTATCGATAAACAAACCGGAGAAAATCCGTCCAGCCTACGTGCACGTGCAACTCTTTAAAAATATCGAAGTGTTACTAAAAAACATGCGATCTACTAATTAAATAAATATACGGAATTGTGTAACAATAACCAAATCTTGATAAACATAGTCTGCTTTTTATGGGCTCATTAAGGTATGGAAAGAAAAGGCAAAGAAGCTAAATTCTACTGGAAAACCAAAATACATAATACTTCTACTAGTTCTAATTTTAACTTAAAGCTGTACACTGATTCATTGATTTTTCTACGAAGCATCATGTTGCTTGCGTTTCTATTCCTAACCTTTGGCTGCTTGCAGTGTTTATGCATGGTAGCACCTTCGCATCAATTTTCTTGACCACGATACTGCTCTTTCCAAGAGAGATGACGACGACGACGAAGAGGGTCTCGAAGAAGTTGACAATAATTTCGATTATGAAACAAGTGAGGGGTCAGAGCTCCACGTCAAGTGTCACTGGTACACTTTGTATAGAGCTTATCCCGATCCAAAAAATTGTAAAAAATATTATGTCTGTCATCGCGGAGTATTCTCGAAATACAGGTCTGCAATCTTTTCAAACATTTACCTGCAATCGAATAAATTGGTTTCGATTTTACTGTTCTTTACTTTTAGTTGCGGACCAGGACTAGCATTCAGTCGGAGATATGGGACCTGTATATACTCAGGATATGTTCGGGCGTGTGATAGTTAGAAGAAAAATACGATTCAACTAATGTTTCTGTTGATAATATTACTCGCAAAATCGTTTAAATTTTCTTTTCAGAAGTGAAATGTAGAAAAGATGGCCGATACAAAGACCCAAAGAGCTGTCGAAAGTTTTATGTATGTGCATTCAATGTACCACATCACTTTGACTGTCCAACGGGCACGAAATATAATGAAACACTTGGAGTTTGCACTTGGGCTGCTAACAACACTTGCACAGGTACAAGATATTTAAAAGCGCAGCTAGCAACGCAGATATATTTTACTTACAACCATTGAATATTTCTCGTAATACATACACAGATTCACATACTCCAACCACTACCACTCCTCTTCCAATTACAACAACGACGCTACCATCGACAACGACAGAACCAGTTACAACGACTACGGAGGAGCCACCTTGTACGACAACGGATCTGTCTACAACTACGGAACCATTTACAACGACGACGGAGACTTCTACGACCACTGAGCCAATCACAACGACAACAACGGAATCATCCACGACCACTGAACCACTTACAACCACAACGGAAGCTTCTACGACCACGCAGCCACTCACAACCACAACGGAATCATCAACGACCACGCAGCCGATCACAACGACCACTGAACCACTTACA
>VNWX01002402.1:0-12226 GCA_009869905.1 Ceratophysella communis | reverse complement strand
GTATCTCAGCAGACCGGATACCAACGGAATTTGAAACAAAAGCTTCAGTTGAGAAAGCATCTCAATTAATCTAACTTTATTGAAATGAATACACATGCAATCGTAAAGCACTGAAGAAACCAGTGATCCTGTTAGTTACAGCATATTTGAACACATTCTGTAGTATACAATAAAATTGTAGTATAACCCTGTATAACCCTGTGTACAGTACCTATAATCCTGTATGTATAATTAACTAGCTCGAAACATAAAATACGAAATTTTCTATCGTATAATGGCACTACGTTACTTACATTAATCAGCGTTCATCATTTTCTAATTTTAACCAAAAAGGAGGCTCACGAGTGCAGTAGGGTGGTTCCAGCGATGACTGTGACCAAGAAGAAAGGTGATACTTGCAATTGCTGGGTGGCAAGTAAGGAAGTAAGTAGTATCCCCTTATGACTGTCCTGTAGCTCTAATATTCTATCCATCTCCTTGTTACCGCACTACAAAATATTTTTTATTTAAACGTGAATTTGTTAAGCCAACCGTACTTAGTATGTAAAGTAATAAATTTAGTTCACGTCAAATACCTCCATGAGTTGTGCTACTTACTTTGATATTTAGGTCGGTCACAGCTCACATGCAACAGCCGGTGATTAAAAATTAGTGTCGCCATTAGATTTTAAGTTCTTCTTGTCATATGTCTAATTCTGAGAATCATCAGCAGTACGCAGATTCTCAAAATATGCTGAAATGTTGGCTTCAAAGGTATTCATGTTCCAGTTGAGAATTTCCGTACATTCGTTCTATCATCAGTAGTACGCAGATTCTCAAAATATGCTGAAATGTTGGCTTCAAAGGTATTCATGTTCCAGTTGAGAATTTCCGTATATTCGTTCATTTGCGGCGAAGTAGGACGGAAGCGTGAACGGTAGTCAGGGTAGCTCTGAGAGTTTTCCTGAGTTGAGCCTCCGGCTTCTTGTACGTTCGGAGGGTCACAGTAATTGTTCCCGAAACTAATGTGAGAGGTTGACGCATTCTGATCTTGAGATATTGAAGTTGCTGCAACTGGCCCGAATTCCTGATAAGTGAAAGACTGTGACGTCCAACTAACTGTTGATTGAATTCGTTCTGGTAATGTTGGCGGACTTTCTTCAACCTGAAGCCGACAGCTGGAACTGGTTACTGAAACAAATTTGTAGTTTTCCGTTTCGCCTACTGGATCCAACGGTGACTTCAAAGATTGAAACAACGCAAGGTTTTGTTTCCAAGATTCGCTTTGAAGTTGATAAGCGCCTGGACTGAGTTCCCTGTTGTTCTCTTCAGTCTGCTCAATTTCGTAGACCGGGAATTTATTTTTGTGTGCAGCGTTCACAATGGGTTCAAAGATTCGATCTTGACGGGTCATCTCTTCTAGCCTGTAACTATTTTTAAACGGTGAAGCTAACTTCATGGGAATATAAGTACCTTTCGGTAGTTCTTCCACGTCCATTTCATACCTCACATGACTTTGTTCGTCATTGTCTACTGGCGGCGTCACAGGCTCCCAGGGTCTAATGGGGTTAGAATGAAGCACAGACTCATCGACAGTAGCAGTATCTGTGCCTGGGGTCGTAAATCCACTTTCGGCAACTGCTGAAGTTTCAGAAATGTCTGATCGCCTTGTTGTCATACCCATACCTGTCCATGTCCATCCGTCTTCAGTTTGAGGGATAATTCCTTGCTCCCCATCTTCGACCACAGTATACGATGCAGGCGTTGTCGATAAGAATTCACGAATCAGTGAATTCATCGTATCTTCTCCCACCATGAAAATGTTGTCAGGGAAGGAATTGGCAGCGAATTCAGGTTCAATGTCAACAGCGTGTTCAGATTCTGCTGATGACGTACCCAAAACTTTGTCAACATTTTCTCGTTTGGTTCCTGATGAAACTTCGTTTTCCGCACTGGTCGGTTCGTCAACTTCTGCGTTACAGCTTAATATGTGCATACAATCTTGGCTGCTGTCATTTCCAACTTGGCCATGTGTCTCTGACTCCAATGAAGTCGACTCTAATATCAGGACAGAAAACATACCAAGACATTTACACACAAATACTTTAAAAGAATTATTATGTTATTAATCTCTTAAGCTCACCGGAAATGTCGAGTGTGTTGTACGATTTATAAAAAGCAGCAGATGCACTGACCGGCGGAACCGGGATTCGTCTCCCTTGCCAAGGGTGTATAGCCGCAGCCGCGGTAACTTGTCTCATGGAGTTGGTTGGTTTTGACGAACTAGAAATAAATCCTTGAGCCCGGGTTTGAAGGACATCGCCGTCGCGTTTCTACTCGTTCAGCAATCGGCGACTTTCCAGACATGCCAGAATTCGGACACAGCGGCGGTCTTGTCTCGAGTTGGTTCTTCGAAATAAGTGTTCCAGCTGGATTGAATTCTTCAGAAATTCTTTCTTGCTCTAGTACTAATTTGGCCATGCTACTGCTGGAGCGAGTCTGCCTTGGACGATTCTTTGGTGGATAACATTTGATACTTTGAGAAAGAGTCCTCTTCGACTGAATTTTTGTACTTCGAACTTTGTTATTGTCGGTGGAGCAAACACTTGGTCGTACAGTTTTTCTGGAAAGGGTTGACCTGGTCTTGGGCGGTGGACGCTGATTCATAGACATATAGTTTAGACCCGGAGAATTTTGTGCTGCAATAGGGTTTGCATATGACGAGGAGGACGGTATACCAGGTAAACCAATTAAGTTTGTTGACCTATCAGCTGGCGAATCCACTTGTCTGGGAATGGGAGCTCGACTTGAACTCAGGGCTTTGGTCTTTTCATATTCTGCTTGAGCTTCGTCAGCAAGTTGTTTGGCGACCTCTGTCTTCTGGTTGTGGGTCTTTTTGCCTTTTAAGTGACGACTTAAATTGTCTTTTCTTCGAAAGAGTATACCACAGATGAAGCACTGAAATGGTTTTTCACCTGTAACGAGATCACACGGATCTTGAGTTAGTTGATTGATTACAGATGAGACATATGAACACCGTGCTGGATATGTTACAAAGAAAATAGGATACGCCTTCTAATGCGATCTATGTACTGACCATCGTTCAATGTGAGTTATTTTAAAATGTACCTGTATGAGTGGCGAGATGCCGCTTCATATCCTTCTTGTTAGAGAACGCCATTTTGCATTTTTCATCCTCACATGGGTAGGGTTTTTCAGCCCGATGCGTTCGTAGATGTAGCTGCAATGTCCACTTCAAGGCAAAACCCTTTTCGCAATGAGAACACTTGAAATTTTTTTCACCTATTGAATAAACAATTAGAATAAAGGTATAACCAGTATTGCTCATATTCGTTAATAAGCAACAACACAAAACTCATAATTGTTTTTAGTACGGTATGTTATGTAAATATATTGAATATTGAATAGAAAAGTTAACCATACCTGTATGAGTAAGGACATGTTTCCTCAGATTTGTCGGCCCATGAAAGCGTTTCCCACACCAATTACATTCAAATGGTCGTTCTCCGGTGTGAATACGGTTGTGGAGCTGAAGTGCTTGAGCATTGCTAAATCGTTTAGTACATCCTGGATCTTTACAGGCAAATGGTTTCTGAATCAACAAAAAATTTAAACTGTTAATACCAGTAAATCAATTTATCACCTATCAATAAAGATGAAAACACATTCATACTATTGCTGAATATTTTTTTTTTAGTTTGTAGTACCTCGCCAGTATGAGTTTTTAAATGACGAGTAACTTTGCCTGTCTGGTTGAAGCTCTTGTCACATAATGGACATTTATATGGACGTTCACTGTAATGCAAATATCAAAATCAAGCGTATTCGTTTTAACTATTCCTAGGCTCGAAATAGGAAAATATTTATAAGTTTTTAGACATACCCTGTGTGAGTCCGAATATGGTACTCATAATGCGCCTTGGCAATGAAGCCGTCTCCGCACTGTTCGCATTTAAAGGGTTTCTCTCCTTTCTGACACAGAATGATATGGTACTTGATGTGGGCCTTCGTCTTAAATTTTTTCAAGCATATAGTGCAATGGTACAACGGTCGTCCGTCGTCTCCATGGTCAAGAACAGCAATAAATGCTGGAACTTGAAAGGATTTTCTTGCTGTGATGGTCCGATTCGCCATGGCAGGCAAATCACTGTTGGTCATCATGGGTGCCGGAGGTGTCCCTAAAAAAATGGTACGGGGAATTAATATTTAGTAATACGAAATACCTTTGTATTAATTGTACAAGTATTGCAAGTGCCCATAGTCATAGTCATAACGTGGCTCGGACTTTCACAAATGTTAAATTGTCTACAAAGAAAATAATTGGACTTGGGCTGTGCAGTGCAACGAAGCACGCTCGGCATTTTAGGTACTTAAATTACAACGTTCCTTCATTGAACGGTTGTCGCGGTGGACAGGTCTTTTCTTTTACACCAAGTGTGACAGTAAAAATTCAAGAATCGAATAAGCGTTTTAATTAATTTAGATGGGTGTGGAATAGTTCATGATTTCTTTCAAAAAGTGCCTTCCATCACGATTTCAAATCTTATAACTTAAATTGTATTCAGTATGTTAATAACCTTATAATAACCTAAAAATAAGCTCGAACGTACCGTCCAATTGAGTTTGACGCTGCATCGAGTTGTTTTCATTATTCTGATTGTCGTTAGGTCGCCTCATACCGCCATTGCCTCCGCCGCTTCGGTGCATCGTATAGACAGACTAAGCCCCAAAAGAAAGAACGAGAATAATATATTAGAATTAATATTTTTACCTCAAGACCACATTTTCTTGATTTATAAAAAGTAATAGCCATATTTACAACATATTTTCAAATCTGAAAGCATTTTAAAACGAATTCATTAACGATTTCTAAGAAAGCAGAGCTGTCATTCGATCTGCCCATATTCTAGAGACTACATATATAGCGGAGTCAGTGACGCCAGGCTAAACGTTATTGATATTATATAATATTTTCGTATTTCGATGCTAATTTGATACACTAGGTCCAATATAGAACTGATCGATCACTATCCGCATTATTCAAATCAGAGTTATCTTGTCAGCTAATAACGGATTAATTAAAAAATCCACAAATCTTTAAGACCTGAGAATGAAGATACCCCAGTACATTTTCGAAGAGAGTGTAGCTGGACGGACATACTGCGTATTGACGCCAATGTACGAGGTTGAACCAGTTAAGCATTTTCTTTTTCGACACAAGACCCAAGATCTATACTTCAATCGTAATGCAAAATGCAACGGCAGCCGACCGTCGGACCGTCGTCGTCGCGTCCGTGTCACTCAACAAAGTACTTAAAATCCGTCGACCAATAATGAACTTTTTCAACCTAGGTTTGATTCTAATAAGTTCGGTTAGGTTAGTTAAAGCTTAGAAAGACGGAATCCTCTTCGAGATTTTTATGCTAGAAATCTGGGGCTTCGCCTGGTCGGCTTCGAGTGTCTTGGTACCTACAGCGATAACCTTTTCACTTGTAGCTCAGAACTCAGTCCGATTCTAACAAGCCGTTGATCGTGAGCACGGCCGAGGCCAAATATTTTATTTTCTGTCTGACTTTACCTGGCCCAAAGGATGTCCACTGGACTCCAGAGATTGGTGAATTTTTAATATGTATCCCAGGTCGCGTGGCGTGAGCCTACCTAGGTATAATAGGAATGGGTAGTACGCGGGTGACCAGCAGCCAGACACGAAGGTGACGAGCACACACGCTTGTTGTTCTTATCTTTTAGTATGACAACGATGAACGACAAACGACAGTCGAGTCGAGTGACAGGAAGGCCTCTTCTATCCCCTTGCGGTTTTTCTACAGGCAACAACAACAAAGGAAAGTAGACAGGCAGGCGGCGCGGCAGCCAGCCCTTTCATTCGCCTTGGCCTCCCAATTCTATGCACTACCGCTAGGTAGCCCTTCGTGCCTGAGCTCAAACTTGAAACCACGCCGGACGCAAGACGCAATTCTAATGTGCCTGGTAGAGAATTATGATTTCTTGAGTTTTACATGGTGTTTGTTGTTTGTCCATTTATTAATGACAATGTCCATAATTTTTTGTAAAATAACTGAAAACAAGAAAACCCTGCGACGGACAACGGCAACCCTGGAATCTTTCAATAGACTTTAACAATGGCATAATTCACGTGATGGGAAGTTTTAAAGAACAACAGCAATATACCATTGTCAATATGTATAATAATTATTAATTTATTCAATTTCATTCTTATCAAATGAAAATTCTGGCATGAGAGATTTGTTGCTTAAAATGAGTTTATTTATTTTAAACAGTGATAGGTATTAATAAAAAAAAATTAATTTAACCCTATTCTTAAAAAAGGGACCTTCGCCAAATGTATACATATGTAACTAAAATTAAGATTAATTAATTCATCAAATTTTTTAATTGAATGGATTTAGAGCTAAAAGTTAGCCTCTTAAAATCTATTTGAACATCTTTGGTGGTATTTCAAAGTGAAAGTTAAATATTTGTACAAATTCTGTTATTGGAAACAGGAGTTTTCGTGATAGAAATCTTCGATTCGGCGTTCGTTTCGATTACTCGTCATCGTCTTCGTCACTGCTATCATTCTCATTGTCCAGCTTACAACCCTCAAATTTCTCAGCAGTTTTCTCAGCAGCGGTATCTTCCTTGGAATTTGCTTTAGGAAATCTTTGTCTGAATCCACCGCCACCCATCATACCCATGCACAGGATGTTGGCTATTGGAAATCCTGTGTCAATTTTTGGTAGGCGGACAGATTTTCGTTGATCATGCTCATCCGCACAGCGTCTGTCATGACGATTTAAATCATCTTCACATTGAAATGTTTCATAGCACCTGAAGCACTCCAACACTTCTGCTTCCTTTTCCTCTAAATTAACGTAGCAAAAAATACAAATAGTAAAATTCATGAGTGAATTAAACCTAAAAAAACCTTTTGCTGGTAACAGCCGAGTTGGTATGATCAGCAGTGTCTGGATCGACAATCCAGCCTAAAAATTATTTTCTATGAGGTACCTGTTACCTCTATGCTGACTGAATATATGATCGCGTAAGCCCTTTTCATCTTCGAATTCCTGATAGCACACTTCACATTCGTGGCCTTCTTTTCCGGAATGTTTTTTAAGATGAAGCCCCAGGACGTGCTTCAGAATAAAGCTTTTTCCGCAGATAGGGCATGGAAACTTGGGTTTGAGTGGAGAGTCAACTGTTGAATTAAAATTTTACTTTAATGGACATAACTCATGATGCTTGCACACACTAAATTTAATAACGGAAAAATTAAATAGCTGAAATATTATTTAAAAAAATTAAATGAGGAGTTAAACATACCGTCAAAACTGTCCTGTATTTCAGAACTGGAGCCGGCCATTACAAATCGCAAATCCGAGTATGTTATCTTATCAAAATAAGAAGCGTTTTTCGCCAACTCCGCAAGTTGCACAAGGAAAGCTCTTTTCTTTCCTCGACGATGACAGGCAACAATATCAAGCCCAAAACAGTCAAGTTAATCTGTAAGACGTATAGAATTTTTCAATTTCAACTGAGACAAGGATTGCGTGTTGTTTGGTTATATATAGCCACTCCTTATAATTTTTTTCAAAGCATAGCAAGCACTTCAAAATTCTCCGTACGCAGCGCTGAACGCACGCCGCACACGCACACGCACGGGGCTACGCAAAAGAAAAATCTTCTTATTGGCCTGAGATGCTCATTTCGAAATTCTGGAGATCTTTGTGTACATAACAAAGTTTTCCAATTAGAACTACACAATACTAGGTATTTAGTTTACAATTGTTACAATGTATAATACTTCTACATACCATTTCATTGAATTGACCTGGATAGTAACCTATTTTTCAAAATTCATTGAACTGGATAACCTAAAATAATTACAATTTCAAATGATATCACCTATATTGTATTCAAGCGTGTCTCTCATATTAAGTGGATTTTCGGTATTGGAAACCTCCTGGGGACGTTCAAAATAGTTGCCAATTGAAGAAATTTACATTTCTGTATATAACATCAAAGCTTATTTGGTCTCTCGGGTGTCGGGCGGGACCAAAGAATTCGGCTGGCATTAAGGAAATTTTCCACTATCGGAATTGCCAATTTCGAAAATTCATTTTTACAAATTCTCTAATCAGTCAAGAAACGCAGATATTCATCTATAGATAATGGCAAATGGTACTAAATATGCATTGGAAATTGGAATTTTACAAATTATACACTAAAAAGTATATAAATTGGGGCAATAAGTGCAATGAAACTGCAGCATGGATTTTGTGGAATTTTAAAGCGTCGGCTGAGGTCACCGGCTGAGCCGGACAGCACTCTCTAGCGTCGCTCAAGAGAAATGCTGCAGTAAAGAGCGGAATTTTTCAGACTCGGTGAGCGGAGAGAGGGACAACAAAAACAACGCGCCATCATCATCCGCAAGTCAAAACTGGTAACTGACCTCTTCTCCTCTGACATCTGACATCCTGTCACATTTTACACTTGGATTGTTCAGCACTGAAGTCAGCTCCCACCCACGCCCATCGAACCTTCATCTGCGGCATGAGTCTTATTCAGTACATCATTTTGAGAAAGGATCTGCAAACCGTTTTGAACTGGCCGCTTGGAGCCCTTATTGGTAAGATAAGACAATAAAATAGCATTTAGAACTTTAATTGAGCTAGTCACTCACTAGTAGTCAGTAGTATGCTGTAATATCGTAATTATCTACGCCAAGTAGCAAACTGTAGATGCAGCGCATTTGGGAGTGGAAGAAACGCAATTTTGCAAAACACAAAATCCGCAGTGCCGTGTGCCGTCACCCGTTCACATTTGACCTTGCCGGTTGCCGGTAGTCAATGTTGGTAGTCTGTCATCTGTTGTCTGTCAGTTGCCCGCGTCAATAAGATGTATGACTTGACCCTTGACAGTTATCAGATGAGTAGTCAAAAGTGTGAATCGTTGGTGCTCACTGTGCACTGTAAGCTGCTTTAATAATCAATGTCAAACAGTTAACTTTGAAGGTACAAATCAATATCTGTATCTTGTATCTGTTATTTCTGTTGTCAGGCATGTCACATGTTGTTTGTACATCTTGACATGTGACACACCACAAACACAATAGTTCGAAACATTATCTATCTGGACTTCAAAGTTAAATGCACGATAATGTTGGAAGAATTATTCTTGTCTTATGTCTTCAAATCTTCAATCAAACTTCACGACTTAAAAAATTCAAAAACATGTTCGATAAATGTGGGACTGTCCTATTCCTACTGTAAGCTTAGATTATACATATTACACCGTTTCACGGGCTTTTTGTAGTAAGATTACCAGAATCGGATCCTGAAGTCTAATGATTTGGATTTGTTATATAGACTAACTCGAGAGCGACTTATTTTTCATTGGTCTTTGATCTTATTTGGACAGATTTCTAATCTTGTCAATTATGTAGCAGCTGCATAGGTATCTATAACTATTTTTCTAAAGAGACAGGCATGGTCAATGGTCATGCAATTGTTTTAATACTGCTTCATAACAAAGCTGATCTTCCATGGCAGCTTCGGTACGATAGATAGTAGCTATCGAATCAACATGGTTTCAGAACCAAATTTTTTCAAAACACAAGCAGGCACGAAACGAACAGCTGCGCGTCAGTCAGCTTCATCAACATTGGTCATATTTAATTGTCATCTTTGATATCTAGAGGGTTCAGGATTTTACCAAAGCTCGGGATTTAAATGCTGTCGTTGTAGGTTTTTGTGTATTTTCGGTGTAGTTTTCTATTTTCGATTTCTGATTAGCTTTTTCTGTTCTATTTTAATTTGCGCAGCTCAAGCCTGTCATGCTTCCACAGCCGTTCTCCACTTGTATAAGGATGACGAGGGAACTAGGGAGTACTTAGAGAAGTTGGACACGATGCATAAAGTCGTACTGGCTGCCCCTGACCTCGAGTCACTTACCAACTTGGCAGCCAAGCTCACGGAACGTCAGATTTCATACAAACTATGGATAGAGCAGCCTGAAAACATTCCGACATGCATTGCCATTAAACCCTATCCCAAGAATGAGATCAAGGGCTTAGTTCAACAATTCAAACTATTTGGATAGAAGCTTAAATCTGTGGCTCCTGTTCCGGATACTTAATTTCTTTGCACCAGAAGCATATACTTATTATGTGGTTCAATCGTTGTCATTGTATCTGCCTAGCGTCTGTCTACCTTTTGTTTTTGTAAGCCTCTGCTAGACAGTACTACGTACATTCGTTTCGAGAATAAAACCGAGATAAAGCAGAAGACAGGCCAAATGAGAAATGAAGTGATGACAGAGGGATATCAACGAGCTCATTGTTCTTATGTCATTTTTACTGATCTTGAGTAGAATCAGAGGATTCCATAGATCTGGGCATAGTTTCGTTTGAGTTTCATATTTCATTTTAGTAGTCGAACTAGGATTTAGGCTTTGTACAAAATAAGATATCGCAAGTTGTGTATTTGTTTCTGAAAATCACGACAAAACTTAAGATCGCCACCATTTAATCGCCAAAACACTGAATTGAATGTAGTATATTTTGCCAATTTAATGGAATTTTTTGTTGAACATGACACAAATACATGAATTTGAATAAGTGTATTCTTGTCAAAATCAAAACTAGATAATTTAATTTTTTCTGGTCAGAAATGAATCGTGCAGTTTGTCCGCAGTATTGATTCAATTACTGGGCAAATCGTTCAAAATGACAGGCCAAAGCCAAAAATATAAAGTAAATAAATTATAGCTATTCTCTGAGCATAGCATGAAAAATGATCTGCTATAAATCTTCTGCATATATCATACTGCTTGTCACCTGAAGTTTTAGCAATTTGTTAATTAGACGAAGTTTTTTTTTCATTCTAAATACTTTCTAGAAACAAGCCACGGGAGGGGATGTCGTAATTAATGAACAGTCAGAACTTCTCTTCTGTCTTGGAGTTAGATAGGAGGGAATGCGTTGCGTTGCTGGGTCCTGGAGACGTTATTTATGATTATTGCCTCATTCTCATCTGTCACATTTATAAAACTTTGGCAACAGATCATTATCATTGCTGTTTGCTGTAGGTACTCTGTTGTTTCTAAGCTTTTGTACTTGTATATTGTCTGCATGCAATATACAGCATAGCTTGAAAATAGCAGCCCAAGATGTCCGTTACTGCAGATGAGTATATAATCTTTTACGCAATATTGGAATTTTCGATAAAAAGAAAGCTTTATTTTTCGAATTTTAACAGAGAAAGGGAACTAAACTGTTTTCAGTTAAACGATGGTACATATTTGTACGTATGAACAAACCGGCGGAAGTGACTAATGGACATAAAAATATAATAAGAACTATTTGAATAGAAATATTTGAATTTTAGTTTGTAGCTGAAACCCAAAACACCTAGGTACCTTATACGAAATCTTTGAGATACAGCAGCTGCACCTAAGCTTCATTTAGAAAGAGTAAATAAGGAAATCTGACTACTGGTTACCGGTATTAGATTATTACTTGGGTTAGTGAACGGGGCTTAGGTGCTATGCGCTATGCTATAGACTGATTCTAGAATCTAAGCTGCAGTCTAGCAAGAACACCGGTGAAGTGAACCCTCGCTTCGGTGCGTCTTCAAACTCTTTTTTTTCTAAAGTTAAAAATAAAACACCCGGCATTTGAGAAAAGGAATCACTTCGTCTTAAAATAATCATTCAACTCTCTTCTACGAGAGGAAGAATAACACTTTTTTTCAGTAATCTCCTTCCGAGTTTTCCTTATTTTTACGGCCGGTGTACAAGAAGTGCACGCACACAGTTCCTACACAAGCAAAACAAAGCTATAATAGTCATAATACAAACAAAGTTGTTGAAAATATATAGCAATTTTTGAAAATATTTCGGATGTTAGTGCGCCTATCTCATTTTAGAGGCTTCGAATTTCCCTGATATCGAATTACAGTTTTTTTGCCTAAACCTAAGCTTATGGTGATCTTCCTTCAGAAAGATCGTCTCTTAGCCAAGCCATGCAGATACCAAGGTGTGAATCTGTTGGTATGTGAAGCGTTACGATCAGACCAAAGATAAATTTATATTTAGGTTTATAATAAGGTGGAGGTGAGGTGTGCGGTGCGAAACGAGACAGTAAGGAATGGAGAGCAAGGCATTAAGTGTAACATAACATAACACAAAAAGTGATGCCAAAACC
>VNWX01002401.1:0-12230 GCA_009869905.1 Ceratophysella communis | reverse complement strand
AGGAGGCGACAATGGAGCTTTGCATTAGGAGGCGACAATGGGAGGCAACACATAGGAGGCTCCGCTGGGAGGCGACAATCGGGTCAATGGGTTTACTTCAACCATTTATTTTCATCCGGTTTGAAAGCACTGCGCGTATTCGTAATTTGTAATTCTAATTGTAACTCCTAACTCAATGAATTCGATTTGGTATCATGCTTTATAGCGAGGTCAATTACTCAATATCTAAACAAATGGAAAAGAAAATTCTTCGTCATTCCGAATTCTCAACGTTCTTTAATTTCAGTCTCAATAAGTGAGACGTCTGATCGCACTGGTATGGTAAGTAATAGTATAATGAAATTGTTTATTTCGCGGGGATGGCTTCGATGTCTGATGTATTTTACGGGCCTTTCGATCAGTAAATTTCTTTAAGACCGCGGATTTTGACGGATATTTCAATTACTTAATTAAAGACCGCTAATTTTTACGGGTAGTTCGATTGGTACATTTATTATGACCGCTTACTTTGACGGGCAGTTGGATTAATACATATATTTAAAGTCCTCTGATTTTACCAGTATTTGATTTTATCTAGATAAATTTTGTAATACAGCCTTAATTAAGGTTAAGTTTTTTGAAATTTTGTGTCACCCTGTAAGTATTCCAGGATGAATGAGCTCATCGGCTCAATCCGTGTGGTTACGGAATACAGCACAGCATAGCAGCTTATAAAGCAGCAAGGCTTATTACCTGACGCATACCGTAGCGCAGTATCTGCCATATCCTCGCAGCAGGAATCTGGCAAGTACGTCGTGCAGATAAAACTCCGCTAATCGGGCATACTGTTCATCGCTTTTGGGCGGAGTTTGTCATAGCAATACAACACAAAGTTTCGGTGACTTCATTATTCTGGTCTACAAAAGGCACACGTTTACTGACGGATTGAATGAGTCATTTTTCATCACGAATTCTAATCACAGTCACACTATTTACAGTCATCATTGTTCACTGTGGACTACTGTCACCTAAAAAGTATAATCAAAATTCGAAGCAGTCAGTCTTTAAACACGGGACACGGTCAGGAAAGGTTATCAGTTCACTGAACTAAGAAACATCTCAAGATGGCGACTGGAAGTACTTTACAGGTACAAGAGTTAATGTTAAATTCTGAATTCGTATTTTGTAATTGCAAGTACCCATGTCGAGTAGTGTACTAAGGTGGATCTTATAATGTGTGTTTTCAAATGGTTTGTGGTTTGATTTGCTATCAACTATGACCTTCACTGAATACTCACAGCTGGCAGGACCATTTGTTTATGATGTATGACATGCTATATGTTATATGTGACATAGACATGCAACATGTAGGATTGGATTTATTATGTGTTTTTGTTCTTTTTCTGATGACTTGGTCAACTTATAAACAAAACCTCATAGCGCACAATCCTAAGCACTATAAGACATAAGGTGTTAATTGTCATTGGTCAGTGACCCGTAAACGATTTAAGTTAGCGCAGTCTGTCTATCATGTCTGTTATCTGTTGTCTGTGCTAATAAGAATTTGAAAGCGCAGATGTCAAAAACTTTAGCATGAGTTGTACTTTTTCCTTGATATTGACACTTGACACCACTCAGGAAAGGGGACTCTCAATCGTAACTCTTACGTGAAATTTTACGATCTTTGATCACACAGAATTCGGAGTTGTAATACCTTACTTTCGACAGTTGACAGTTTTCAGTTTGACTATTTAGCTAATGAGAAGGAGAGGCGAGAGGCCAGTAGCTTATACAGTCTACTGTACTCTGTATTGTTGAGCTTTGGCTCTAAAAGTCTAATTAAGCCTTCCATTTGCCTAATATTTTGCCTTACATAAACTTTATATGGATGCAACGCAACTAGCATTTTGGATTCTTCCGTATTCGTCCTCGCCACAGCTGAACCTCAGATGAGCTAATTTATATTGTCAATTGTTTTCTTAGAAAGCCATTGATCTGGTGACAAAAGCTACGGAGGAGGATCGTAATAAGAACTATGAAGAAGCTTTTCGGTTGTATCAACATGCTGTGGAATACTTCCTTCATGCTATCAAATGTAATTTTCTTAATACAACGATGCGAGGATTTTTAAATTGATTACAAACATGTATATTGAGCCTAAAAAATGTTTATTAATTTGCTGTTTTTTTAGATGAAGCTCAGAATGATAAGGCAAAGGAGACTATCCGAGCCAAGTGTACTCAGTACTTGGAAAGGGCAGAAAAAATTAAGGAGTATATTAAAAAGACCAGTAATAAGAAGGACTCAAAAGGAAAACCTGTCAAGGCAGGAGATTCCGCCAAGTAAGTCGGGTTTACAAATAAAAAATATTTCATTTTATTACTTTTATTAATGATTTTATGTATTTTGAAATGCAGGAAGGACAAAGAAAGTGATAGTGACAGCGATGAGGATCCCGAAACCAAAAAACTTCAGAGTAAACTGGAAGGAGCAATTGTAATTGAGAAACCGAACGTTCAATGGTCTGATGTTATTGGGTTAGAAGGAGCTAAAGAGGCCTTGAAAGAAGCCGTCATTTTACCAATTAAATTTCCGCATCTATTTACTGGAAAGCGCACGCCTTGGAAGGGAATTCTTTTATTTGGGGTACTTCGCATTTTATTACTTCTTGTCGTTATGCAGTTTTCCAGTTCTCAGCAATTTGATTTCTATATTTCAGCCTCCTGGAACCGGAAAGTCGTACCTTGCAAAAGCTGTAGCAACAGAAGCCAACAATTCTACATTTTTCTCGGTGTCCTCATCAGATTTGGTCTCCAAATGGTTGGGAGAGTCGGAAAAGCTTGTACGAAACTTGTTTGACCTGGCCAGAACTCACAAGCCATCAATTATCTTCATTGATGAAATTGACTCCCTTTGTTCGTCGAGATCTGACAATGAATCCGAAAGTGCTCGTCGTATAAAGACAGAATTCTTAGTACAGATGCAGGGCGTCGGGAATGATACTGATGGAATCTTAGTTCTTGGAGCTACAAATATTCCATGGGTCCTTGATTCCGCCATTCGACGACGCTTCGAGAAACGTATTTATATACCACTGCCAGAAGAAAATGCTAGAGCTGGCATGTTCCGGTTGAATTTGGGAAACACAGCTAACAGCCTAACTGAGGAGGACTACAAGCTTCTCGGAAAGAAAACTGAAGGGTAAGTTCGTAATTCGTAAATATTGGTAATGCTTATGCTGATATGATTGATAGATAAAATAGTATCAAGATTTGCATTTGCATCTAATTCTTTGTCTCATTTATTCGTAGTTACTCTGGAGCTGATATTAGTATTGTGGTTCGAGACGCTTTGATGCAACCGGTCAGGAAAGTACAGACTGCTACCCACTTTCGAAAAGTGTCGGGACCTTCTAGGAAAGATCCAAATGAAATCGTGAATGATTTACTAACGCCCTGCTCCTCTGGAACTCCTGGAGCAATAGAAATGACATGGGTCAACGTCCCTGGGGATAAGCTGTTCGAGCCTGTTGTTACGATGGTATGTAAAAATTAAGCTCAAGTCCTAAGTTTGCAATTCCTTTCCAGTTTTCGAATTGTGAATCTGATATCCTGTATTTTTCAACAGAGTGATATGCTGAAATCATTGGAAACCTCCAAGCCAACTGTAAACGAAGAAGATTTAAAGAAACTGACAAAGTTCACCTCAGACTTTGGGCAAGAAGGATAATGCTAAATCGTTCCTTGTTAACTTCATTTATTAACATTTCGTGCATTCGGAAAACTCATAAGTATTCTCAAATTATCTGGTGAAACAAATTGAAAATTTCGCTATGTACAACTCACCTACTGCTTCGTTGTTCTAATAGGAATAAAAATATAAATAGGTACTTATAAAAACCCAGAGTTGATCCTACGCTGCAGTAGTATAGTGTCTTGAGCTAAAATTCTACACGTTATACATTACAGGCTCTTAAGCGTTCTTCTTGTATGTAATTAGTTCTGTTTGCTTTACTATTTTTAAAGACCTCCAACCACGGTGAACTGTGATTTATTAGCTAGGATTTAGGCTTGGTCCAGTTAAATTAGCTACATAACAAGAGCAAGGCAATGCTACTTTCTCGTTTTCCTTACTGTAAGACATTTTTTCCGGATAGAAGTAGCTTGTTACTCAGTTTAGGTTAGGACCATCATGTTATTTTATAATGGTCTGTTTATCTTATTTGTAGCCAGTTTGAATATCACATGTAAACGTTAGAACAAGCTACACAATTAAATGAGCCTTAATAAGGTGTACCTGCTAGCTGCTGAGGTTGACAATCATTCAATTTATTTTGGTCTATAAACGCATTATTATCTGTTTGTAGGGTGGGTGGTACGGCACCTAACCTACCTATGTTTTTACTGTGATAGCTTTAAATTAGCCGGTTTTGGTTGAAATTTTGATCCACGCTGTTATGCTGGCTGCTGGCGCATAATAGCATTGTAAATACCAAAATCGCCTCTAAGTTTTTCTTAGTTAATTTAGATTGTTTTCTTTTGCAAATATCAGGGTCCGTAGATCTACAGTTATGGTAAATTTTGCAGAAAATACCGTTGACACCAGTTGCCAGTAGACCATCAACGTCAAGCCCAAGGTGTTTCAACCGTTGTAGCCTTGGCGTTTTGTTGTGCTTTGCCGTTATTGACTGAGTTGGACCGAGAAACACAAACAACGGACAAACACAATAGCCAACGAAAAACTAAATAGGTACCGCCTGTTCCAAAGTGACAGGCCACCCGAATGCGTTTTGCCTTGGCAACGGACTAAATTTGTCAAGAAACGCCATAGACGCTGTTGTTTGAAAATGCGTCAAACATAAACAAGGGTGGCCTCTCACTTCTGGAACAGGCGCAGCAGGCGGCGGTATATAACAGTTTTGAGCCAACTTTGCCAAAAGTCTCAAGCCTGATTTTACTCATCATAATGCTAGAGTTGTTGGCAGCTCCTCGCACGACCTTCCTGACCGCCGCAAGCATGTGTGTCCAAAAGGTCCTGACTGCGATATTACCGAGATTCGACTGCAACTTCCGACCCAGAAGACGTCGAAAATACTTTCTATTCCTACTTAGTCTGTTCCTCGTATTCACGCTAAGGCCTATTTTTCATCTCCAATCAGACCCAGATAAGCTGAAAGCGGTGTCAGCCGGTATTGCATCGGTCTCTGGGCTTGGCTCAATCACCTTTGATAGGGTTCAACCAAACGTTTCTACCGTGACTTTTCAGCCGGATCATTGCAGTGTGAGTTAACGTGGAATATATTCTATTTTACGGCGTATTTGAAAAGGCGTTGCGTTGTATTTATGCTCAGTTTTGATCTAAAATGTAACTTTGCTCTATTGCCCATATAGGAAAACGGATCTAACGTCTTTACGCTGTTTATGGTCATTTCATCCCCAGAAAATCGAAGAGCTCGCGATGAGACTCGAGCAGGTTTAAAAATTCACATCAACAATTACAAAGGAAGTCAGGCTCATCAACTGGGCGTCCGCTCAAGGCGGAACCTGTTACTATTTTTCATCGGTGTGTCCTCTGATCCGTCGATAAAGGTACTCGCTGATCTAAATTGACATTATTAAAAGTTACCAGTCAGGCGCGTAGCCAGGATTAGGTTTCGGGGAGGGTTTTGAAATTATATTCAAAAATCGGTTTTCGCGATTTCCATTTTTCAAGATTTTGAAGTGAATTTCTGCATGAATAAAAGATAAAAAGGTTGAACAGTGTGGAAAATATTACCTAAGAAGCGCCGCAGGCGCGATTTTTTGACGTTTGTACCAAAGTATTGCATTTCCGAAGCTATTTTCTTGTTTTTGAACACATTCGCTGTCCTCCAAACGAACATATTACGCACGCAGGCGCGAAATTTTTGACAAAATAAGAAAAATTTCATTTTTTCAAACATTTCGGGGGGTTTGAACCCCAAAAACCCTATCCTGGCTACGCGCCTGTTACCAGTAGCTCTACTCTTATTGCATCTTAAATCACAGGAAAGCGTCAAGCAAGAAGCTCGAATAAAACAAGACGTCGTACTGGACAGCATGTCAGAAGCCTACTTGCGACTAACCCAGAAAACCTTACGCATGCTAAAGTGGGTTCGTAGCCATTGTCCTGAAGCGGAGTTTGTAGTCAAAATGGACGACGATATTCATGTGAATCTCAACAAATTCTACACTTTTCTTAACGCAATATCCGGAGTTGAAAAGCGTCTCGACTTCGTGGGTGGACGCGTATTTCGAAAAGCACGCGCAATCCGTGACCCGGACTCCAAATGGTTTGTTCCCATGCAGTTCTGGTCACAAAAAAAATTTCCGGACTATGTCGGCGGCTATTTTTACGTTCTGGGAAGACGGGCTTTGAAACGAATCTACGAAACCAGCCTGAACCTTCCACTTTTTCATCTTGAAGATGTTTTTGTGACTGGGATTGTTGCTTCTAAACAGCTTCGTTTGAATCTAACTGCTTTACCGAATATCCTCTACAAATGGAGCCCCACGCTACACCTCTTGGCTTCCTCTTGTGACATAGAAACTACATATCTACTCGTACACTTCCATATGCCCGTCTTCAACTATTTAAAGTGTTGGAGTCGGTTCAATAGCCCAGATTTTGTTTGTGATCATTGGCCTTTGATTTTGGACTGGAAATGTTGGTGGTCATAATTATTTATTGTTGGAGTGCAGAACAAAGCTTTAATAAATTCGAAATGAAATTGTGCTTTTGTCTGTATTATTGACCATAAATGTTTCGGATTTATTACTTAAGCAATTTGAAATTAGACAACGAGACAATTTGATTTCAAGCTTGCTTTTGAAAAACAGACAGAACCCAGCCAGCCATGCCAGCATAGCCCATGAGGCTATGCCGTTTCTAAAATTCAGGATAGTCCAGCCTCCGTAGGTCACGTATTGTAAGTAGGAATAGCCGTAGCAGACCTAGACCCATCATCCCTTACAGTATTTATTTATTTTATGCACTAATTGTATAACTCTAATCCTGTCCAACGTTCATATAAAATTCAAAATGGCAGTGACTTGACTTAAAAAGCTAACTGTACAACGTATCAAATTCGCTGAAATGACCCAACTATTTGCGCTGTACTAGCAAGTAAGCTAGTAAGTGCGTATTTATTTATTTTGTAAAAGCGGTGCATTGCATCCGGGCGGACCGGACAATAGAAAAACAAATTCAGTCCATCTTTCTTGAAGTAGAAACGATATAAACTGGAAACATGATGAGCATATTATTATGTATTTGTTTTGAGTTTCCTGAATTAATATTTACCAACTTATCTATGTATAGGTACTTATTGAAGATATCTGTCTGAATACCAACACAGACGGCCGAATCATTATTTAATTATTTCTCAAGCACCTTTTTAATTTTAGTAGACTAAAACCCCAGCTGCAGCATTAGGTTATTGTGAAACATATATAGTTCGAGCATATATATCTATAAGTGTTTAACCTTTCTAGTAGGCACTGAGACGTCAAAAATGTTGAACCAACAACGCCCACACCGAAAGCAAACAACAACAACAGTAGCGACGTCAAGTTGTAGTCACTTCTTTTATAAATACTTGGCCTTCGCTCCAACTTATTAATTTTCTAAAAATATTTTAGAACTTCGTGGGATTACATAATTTCTAGGGAATATTTCGCGTGTACAAGCTCTTAATATTTTAAATTTTGACGACATAAATTTTACATTTGTCTAGTAGTTAAAGAACCTGGACTTGCTATGTATTGCCCCAAACTGTTAACGTCCGACCATGCCTGTTTAGTATTGGGTACTCTACTTATACCGTAGGTATTGGTATTGTAATGCCACTGATTTTTTTTATCTGTTATATTTGAACTTCTACTACCCTTTAATATGTAAACTTATGTTAAAAATAATGCTTGTACTTAATAAATATTATTCCATATTTAAATATAATTTGACTGCCAAATAAATTTCGAAAATAGTACTTCAGACTATTTACAAAAGTTTTAAACTAATATCACGACACGACGCGTAATTTACGAGTCTTAGGGATGCCGCCGCCGGCCGCTAATCCCTGTTTTCAGTTTCATGTATTACACATTCGATATTCCACTTTGTTTTACCATTATAATTGTACTTCTAAGAATCACTCCTTTTAATGTTTAATACAAAGCTTCGCATGAAGTACATAGTACGTTGTTTCAATGAAAATCGTTTGTGCGTCACTTGGCATAAGCTTATTTGAATTCGTCTTAGGATAATGTGTCGTAACGATTTTTTATATTGTATGGAAGAACTCGTGCCTAAAAAGCAAACAGCACACCCTCCTGGTCTCGTAGGTACGTGCTGCTTACTATGCTTTATGCTGAATTTGAATATTATTTTTTACCAAAAATGCTTACATGAATGATTTATAAACAAATATTTGCTATGATTCGAGGACGCCAGATTAATTCCAGCTCGTAGTTTCAGAGAGCGCTTGGGCATCAGACTGTAGATTAAATAAATTCTGTTGTCGTGTGTGTAAAGTGTAAACCGGGATCAGAAAAGCCCTATTCATTTGAAGAATCTTAGTTAAATCTTAATTGACTTAAAATTAGTCGGTTCTGGGAGTCAAAATGTTGCTTCACGGTATTTTAACCTTAGTATTCTGTGGAGTCCTACTGGCCCCACCTTCGATTAGTGCAGGTGCAGACGTGGACGCGTTTTCCCTAGAATATTTGGATAACTTTAGAATGGCCGTTTTGCAGGAAATCGTTCAGAAAAATAAACTGGAGTACGGCGATTCATGTTCATTTGAAAATGAAGAGAAGCGAAATAAAATATGGAAACGTCTCCTTCAGCACATATCATCTTTAAATCTGCAACAATCCGACTTCAGAAAGTATATAGAAGAGCTTGACACTCTCCTCGTTGAAACTAAGAATCTGCCTGGGTACTACTGCAATTCTTACAACTTGTTACAATGCAATGCCACGGATTTTTGTGATTGCGTAAATACAGGAGCTCAAAGTATAAATATGAAATTTGTTCCTGAAAAAGATGGTTGCGTCATGGCTGGAGGGTCACTTTGTGCCACAGAAGAACTTTTAAATACGAATGATCCATTAATGGAAGGAATACCACAACGAAAATATCAATGCTCAGCAAACAAGAAGTGTGTTGTGAAGAGTAACGGGGAGGTTTGCTCTGATGCTAATCTTGTAAAAGAATTTAGGAAAATTATTAAAAAGGAAAGACGACATTTCGATGCTTCAAATGATTTGTCTTTCATTTTGAAAGAAATCAATAAGGATATTTGTGTTTGTAAAGGAACAACGGCTACTGCTTCATCGATTTTAATTCTTGTCTCATTTCTGATTGGAAGTCTGCGCTCCTGCTTCTAATCAGGCACTCATTTTTCAGACTATTTTATTTACAATTTGCATTTGCTTGTAATGCTTGAATGTTTGTGTAGTTAACTTGACAAACTGTATGTAGCATAAGAAACTGCGGAAATTAAACTCATTTTATGTAAAGCTTTAGTTAGTGCTGACGGCGCGGCGTTTATTGCAACGAAAATTGAATATTCGAATGAATACAGTGTTTAGTTATGTGTAGTGATGATATTTCGGATTTGTGATGCCTGTTCCGTTTATTTGTATAAATTCAAAATACTGACACGTTTGAAAGTCAGTTTAGTTAAATCGGATGTTTCGTTTAGTCATATCCGATATTTCGTCAAAATTCCACAAGGCCAAGCATCAGAATTAATAAACCTTATCTTGCCGTACACCAATATCGAATGTCAAAATTTGAATTAAATACTCCTAATCCTAAGCCAAAACTCAGCCACGGTAGCACCCTGAAGGAGGTAGGCAAAACTTTATCTGGCACATACACTGCACACTTCTGGAAGCTGCATTTGACAATTTACTGCATTAAATATCAAATATGAACTATACATATCAATTAGCACATTGTGGATACAGTTACACGACCGAGCCTAGGTCATATTTATTCTCAGAACTCTGCGTTCCTGTGCGTCACATAAAAGAAGCGTAAATTAAAGTTCGAATTAGATAATACACTTATTTTTATTAGACCGTTTGACTAGTTTTAGCAGAACAGGTTTTACTACCTGTAATTCGCCAGTAATTCAAAGTGGGGTTTACCATGGCTTCCTGTTGCATCGGCATATAATCGCGGTTTCAGCTCTACTATTTTTGTGGGGGAGAAACTTGTCCTTATTGAATGCATCAATCTCTCAATTTCAATTCGACCGACTACCAGCATGTATTAATTGTGCATAGGTTGTACGAAAGTATCTAGGGTAGTTCTGAGTTCATTAATAATTTATTATTCTAGGAAAAATCATTCTAATTCCGGCATAAAGATGTGTTTGTTCAAGTTTGCTTGGTCCTTTTATCCTTCTTCTGCATCCTGGCCCCATCCCAGGTATGTGGAGCCACTTCCGAAGACTTTTTCGAAACGTTCAACAAACAGAGGATGTCTGTTTTGAGAACATTATCAGACAAAATAGTCTGAAATATGGAGAATCCTGTTCTAAAGCAAATGAAGATAAGCGAACCGAAATATCGAAGCGAATGCTCGAACAAGGAACCTCTTTAAATCTGAAGGAACCGGATTTTTAAAAGTGTTTCGACGACCTCGTATCGTTCCTGGTTGAAACTAGCAACCTGCCTGGTGAATATTGTAATTCGTTCAGTTTGCTGGAATGCAATTCAACTGGATATTGCGGCTGCGCCGATTACGTGATTCAAGGCTTGAATCTAATATCTGTTCGTGAGAATGATCTTTGCGTGATACCTGAAGGGTCTTATTGTACTGCTAATGAAACGCTGAAGAATCCATTGCTCGAAGGACTTCCAAATCCGCACCTTCAATGCTCCGCAAACACCGCCTGTATCGTGAAGTAGAATGGAAAACCCTGCTCAGATGATAATCAGGTTGAAGAATTTGAGCGACTTTTGGAAAAAGAAAAAGATCAGTACAATTCTTCTACTGCTGGCTCGTTTAGTTTGAAAGAAGTCTATAAGGGACTTTGTGTGTAAAGGTTCTACGCCAAATGTTGAGCCAACGCCAAAACTTAAAAGGGCCAACAACAGTAGTGAGGTCTATTCACCGTCTTCGGCGACTATACCGTCAATGTCGATCTTAAATTTTAGTCATTATTATTCATTTATTATCCTTTTTATTTATACATAAAATTTATTATATACTTGGTCTTCCCTCTTATTTGTAGTTTTCTGTAATATTGTAGAAGTTCGTGGCATTAAATTTCTATGAAATATTTCAAATTTGCGAATAAGTATAAGCTCGTACTATTTTAAAGTGTCATGGATAAAGAAACATGGACTTATTGGCAATGCTTTAAACGTTACAGGCCCGCTTATGCTATGCTTTGGTATTGGGAAGTTGTATTTCCTCTAAATTTTGTGTATCTGTTAGGTTTGTACCTCTACTTGCCTTTAAAATTGAAAATAATGTTGGTACCGCATAAATATTATTCCATGTTTATATACAATTTATCTGCCAAATGATTTTGGAAAATGATTCAAATAAATAATATGTTTCAGGCTAAAAAGGTGTTGACAAAATGTTTTCAATTTCTTGTATTACCCATTCCAATTAGCAATTACACAATTTAACATGTAACTGTCATGCTCTCTCGCTAGCTATTATGTACCTATGTATATATAGATACCGGATTTTAGTATAGAAAACATGGTTACTTTGTTTTACCATATAATTCTAAGGGTTCCACCCAATAACGACTCGGCAAAAACGACTCGCCCAACAACAACTCGTCAATAATGACTCGGGTCAAAAACGACTCGCTCAATAACGACTCGCCCAATATTGACTCCGGTAACTCAGGTCAAAAATGACTCCAAATGAGTGCTAGTTGTAATGGAAATGGAAATATCCTTCAACAATGAAATGCTTGACAAGGAAAAAGGTTCACACTCCCTACACAACCTTTAGACGTACAATTGGACTACGGAATTCTGTGATGACCAGCTGTACCCCTGAAAACATTAATCCAACGAAATCGTAAAGCCATTTCCCTCGTGCTGTAAATCAGGATTTGAGAACATTAACCCACCACTGCACTGTATTATATATAACCCCTGACAATGGTGACATATTCCTGCAATTCGTGACCGGCCACGAAGATAAGCGAATAATATGATTAATTTCTACGGTAGAAGGCCTTGACTTGATGA
>VNWX01002400.1:0-12232 GCA_009869905.1 Ceratophysella communis | reverse complement strand
TTTTTTTTTGCTAGCGTCTTTTGGGAAGAAACCTTTGAGATTTACATTTTTGAGAAGTTAAGGCTAAAAGTCGAAGAATAAATGGAATAAAAAATTGCAATGATTTGTAATTTTTGACTTTGTATTTCAGTTGTACAAATTTTTTGTTAGAAATTATTTGCATTTAGTCTCGATTATTGAACCTACGAGTTACGCAGTAATACTTAAATAATAAAATCCAAATATTTAAATTATTGGATGACGCTAAAACAACTGTAAATTTCAACAAATGACCAATGAAATTTACAACGAGTTTGAGGCCAAAGATTTGCTTCTGATTTCGCCCGCTTCACATATCCCGGAAATATTTTACCCTATTAATTAATTTTTGTTTAGAAATTCTATTATTTTTTATACGTAGTACGTAAATTCAGATATGCACATACACAAATGATAAATGCATGACGTTATATTTTTATGATATCCGACATTGGACGGATATACATACGCCCCTCCGATCTAGCATTGATCTGTAACACAGAAAGCAATACATTTCCCTATGGAAATCATGAATATGCACTTCGTATTTTTGTAGTACAAATAGCTAAATCAGTTTTATTCAAATTCAATTTCAAGTTTCATTTTTCAAGTAGGTATTTTAAATCAAATCATAATAATTCGACGGGTTTTCAATTTGATTTACTGGGCGGGCATTTTGTGAACAGAAACTTTTGTTTTTTAAAAATTGGAATAATTAAATTGTAGCTTTCTTTTAGAACCAAGAGAATGCATAATTTTGAGGTATAGGAACGTCATCATAAATAAATTATTGTAATAAATTCTACTTTCTATAAATATTTTTATTTTTCTGATGTCAATAAAAGGCGTGAAAATCCAGCTGAGATTATTTATCTGTGGACTGGAATCATCTCTCTGCATTGCATGCGATCTACAGCCTATCCAAAAATTAGTTGACCGCTTGCAAAATATACCCTAAAATTTGAAATAGTCAGAATCTACATAGCATTTCCTGCAGCAGATTGTCTTGCCCGTATTGTTCTAAAACCTTTTAAATGAAATGCCGAAGAGCTAGCCGTTAAGAAGTGCATTAGATCCTAAATCCTATACCGTAGACACCCCTAGCAGAAAAGAACAATCCATTATCATGTGTTGCTCGCTAGAACGGCACACGGCACAACTACTGGAAGGAAGCCTGTGATACATGAGAAAAAAAAGTCGAGTGGATACTGTTGTGAAAATCGACATGTCTTTGTCCATTTTGACGGGATTCTTGGGGAAAATAAACCCGGGTAGTCTCTCACTTTCTCCTCCCTAATGCCCGGCTTAGTTTCTAGAGACTACTGAATTGATTTTCGGCCGTCTGAAATAATATAAAACAATAGTTAAGTATTTCGGGTATCTCAGAAATTATTTTAGATGACCTGAATGTATTCTGAAATAGCTAATAATTTTTATCAAAATTACGAAAAACTTGAAAAAAAATGCTGGGCAGAATTTCTAACTTCACCACATGCACATTAAAAATTTCAGCCAAATTCGATCAGGAATACTCGACACATCCTGGCGTAATTTCATTGTGAGCTTTCACCCGACTTTCTCCATATCCGCTCTCAAGTCTCCTAGCCCGGCACCCAGCCGACTTTGGTTGAAGCTCCACTTCACATCAATGTTAACCCATGTCCGGGATTTTTTTTGGGACTGGAACTGGACAAAAATAACATTCTAGATTCTAGCTCGAGAGTAGATCTCGGCTAGTACTCGTCCAATCTCTTGTTTGTTGTATTACTACGCTACTACATAGTATTAGGCGTTAGAGAGCTTTCAGACGATTTTTTTATGTTTGCAAAGAAAAGAAAAAATGACCCGGGTGGGTGGTTCGTGGTCAATTGGGTCTTAGACATGGCGGATATCTACGCAACTTCCACGGGATATAGTGAATTTGCAGGTTGCGCCGTGGGTTGTCCTAAAAGATCTATAAAATACATTTTAAATTGGTTTCATAATTTTTAATTATAATTTTTACGGAACGGAGCAGAAGCTACTAAAAATTCTCTATATCCACAAATACAAATCGACGGTCAATGCTGCCCAGACCCGAATTGACCTGCAACTCAGTTGAAGTAGCAAGTGTCGGACTAGAAGAGGACGGGACGAGAGCGAAAAAAAAAGCCGTTGAAGAGGACTTTGAGTCTTTGAGTAAAGTAACAACTTGAGCAGAATAATTCAGCCATCAACGGGACAGAGAACGATTAATCTTTGTCCATTTCTCTCACTTTATGAGGAAATATATAGAAAGAGATATATCCTTATACAACGCCCGTGCTCTCTGCATTTGGCTAGGCTTTCTCTCGCTCGACTTTCTTTTTCGCTGTAGAACCAGACTTTCTCCTTATACGAAGCTTTCACTCCGATCAGTCCAGCCTCATGTTCGATGTGTGTCTTATCCGCTCTTTTGTCGGAATTTTTCCGCCGTGTAGACGTAGACTTACTTAGCTTCACGTTCACGCCTTTATCAAACCAATATTTACACTGTGGGCTCGACTGGCCACTCGAATGGAACTGGATTAGAATTTCCGATATTTCGACCCTAACATCGTAGTTCTGTGTATCAGGTCAGAATTGTGGCTGCTTTACTTTTTAGTAGTTTCGAATGTATTTTTTTACGATAGGTACGTATTATTTATTTATTTTTCAACATGGAAAGTAAAGTTTCAAGGCTTATGTGCTAGTTTGGGGTAAATTTGCAATATCACCGGAGAAAAATCTCTTCCAATTGAATGCAAATAAGTTCAGCTTTGGTGATCTCAGTGAGTTTGTACCACCGAGCTTATTTTAAATGTTTCTCCGTGAATCCCAATGCCAAACTTGAATTCCATAAGCTTTACATGCTTAAAAAAATTTCTACGAATAATTGATATCCATTGCGCAGTTGGGAAAGATTATTATTAGCTCCACTACCGCTTCATAGGTGCAATCAAGGCAGGTAATACACAGTTAGTAAATCATTTAATCTGAAGTAATTCGAATAACACGTGTGTAGCTCAATACCGCTCACACTCTCACTACATGGCAACACTACCTTTAAAATTTTTGCCCTGCAAAAATGTGTAGTTCTTGAAATATTTCATTTAATGCAACGAAAATGTAGTGAAAGCTGTGACGTTTCCTAAAGATGATCACCAGGCTGCTTAATTCAATTTATGCTGATCCGGGTAGAGATGAATAAATCAAATTTTACTGAACGACCATATTGCTCGGCGATAGAGGCGTGTCGCTCTCGCCAGCGTTTCCAGTGTGCTATATAGGAATCTTCCATCGCCATGATCTCTCTCAAAAGATAAAGGATTGTGAGTGCACACAACCCCAGATATAAAACCACGAGCACGAGCGAGTCAAATTAATTGTCATAGCTTGAGGCCTTGAGGCTAACCAATATTTAACCTAGTTTTGTTAAGAAAAACAAAGCATATTTTATCGCTCTGCTCAAGATTTTCACAACCAATGAAGGATCGTAATTAAAAATGCGCAAACACCAGTTCAACTTTCTATAGTAATATTTAGTTAATAGGTTTTTCAGTTATTTAATGATTAGTTATTTAGTAAAGTTATTACTAGTTTATGTTTAGTGCCAATAAATTGCAGAGCGAATACTCTATACTTGAATGATTATTAAACAATAATCCATTAAAAACTCGATTTTAGCCACTATGTTATCCAGTTCGATCGTAGGATCGCAAATTTTTTCTAATCTTGCATATTTGTGTTAATCGCAGTGGGTAGTGGATTGGTGAGGCATATACGTCTGCGATCCGCCTATCGCAATGGATATCAGTGTCATATTTTAATTGTGCTTCTTAACTATTATCTCTTTTTCCAGTACGTTTTGATAATGCCGATTTACGCGTGTCCTTCGTTATACTTCGCTTATGAAAATTTAGGAGTCTTAGTTTGTGACGACACAATAGTTTAGCTGAGAGGGACCGCTAAATTCAACTAACGGGAAAAAAGGTTACCATCACCACTTATTCAGCTTTAGGAAAATTTATTCGTACTTTTGAGCGCCGCGGAAGGTAAGTTTTCGATACATTTCAGCGCCCAAAAAACCTTAAATTACTGAATTACATTTTATTGTTTACAATTCTCTTGAAATTAGCCAAGAAAATTCATTGAACCATGAAAACTTTGATCCTACTGTCAGCCTTCCTGGCCATCTGTATATTCTCTCTTGAGGCCGGATTAACAACCTGTACATGCGCAAAATCTATGAGTGAAACAAACGTCACCAAGTGCTGCACTGGGGTTAGTGGGACTTCTAAAAAGAACAACAAAGGTCTGCTAGTTTGCGAAATTGACTCGGGAAATTTCGCTCCACGCCAAGACTTTGCAACGTGTTGTAAAGGAGGAGATCCACAAGCGGGATGTAAAAACTAGTGTCAATCTATGGATTATCATAAGTATCTCAAGCTATAGTTAATAAAACATTGTAGTCTTGTATTCTTGACTTATTGCAGAATTAAGTTTTCAAATAGGACAAGTTCGAGTGAATAGTCCCGTTTATATTGATTGCTTTATTAGATCAGATAAGGTTTTTAGCTTAATGCTACATCCTAGCATTGAGAAATATATTAGTATTAAGTATATAGGTGTAACTGTTAATAGGTTTAGTTTTTATGATTAGTTTTTAAAGTAATTCAAATACGGCGTGCGGCTTAAGACTGAAGATCGCTTTCACTTGTAACACTACCTTAAAATATTAGTCTACTGTTGCCAAATTGTGTACTTAGATACATGAAATGGATATAAATTTAGTACCGCATTATCATTATCGCCACGTTCTTACTCGCAATAGTAGCGTTGTGAGTTGTGAAAGTTTCCATTTACAGTGTTGTCAATGGCTGCTTACCAACGATTTTGTTGATCAGGGTAGGTAGAAATTTTATTTTACCCAACGGCCAGATTGCCCGGAGATAGCGGCGTCGCTCACGCCAGCGTTTCCAGCGTGCTACAATTCTTCCGTACATGATTTCTCCCAAAAGACAAATGATTGTGAGTACACACATCCCCAGATACAAAACGATGAGCGACATCAGGGTACGGTTCATGTGGTCGATGCCAAAGTCGTTGTCGTCATTTTCATTGTCGTTAAGATTTCTTGATTCCACCAGCGCTTGTCGTCGTCTTCTGCGGTCAATCGCAACGGGGACTTTGTACCAGAAATTGATGATTCCTGCCTCACGAAGCGTTTGAATAGTTTTGTGTGTGCCTTAGCAAGTGGTCCTGAGAACTGAAGTTTGGTCGCTCCCGCCCACCACAATTATTCCGTCATGAATCATGAAGCATTCTGTATCTCGAAGAATTTTCAGAGCATCGACCAAAAGGCCATCGACCAAATAACCCTGTCGACCAAGTGGTTGTTCGACCAATCGCCGTCGAACAAAAGGCCGTCGACCAAAAGTTTTCGACCAATCGACCGACCACGATCTCCAAGAATACTTTCTAGGTCGAGCAAAGTAGATTTTTTCAACTTTCTCTCCATAGGAAATGTAACTACATCCCTGCCATAAGCCAAAGCTCTTGCATCATCAAGCTCCGTTCCCAACTCTTCAGGACCAATGAAGTATTCAACAGCAGCATTCAAATCCAAAAATCGAGTCAATGTGCTGTACGCACCTTGTGCTTTCTTTGTGGCATAAATACCTGAATTTGGAGTTAAAGATCCTCTGATTAGCATCCAGGTAGTCGGCGTCGGCGGCGTCGCTCTCGCCAGCGTTTCCATTGTGCGATGTAGAATTATTCGATTCATGATCTCTCTCGAAAGATAAAGGATACCTACAGAGTGTACACAACCCCAGATATAAAACCACGAGCGAGTCCAATTAATTGTCATAGCTTGAGGCTAACTAATGTTTAACCTATTTTTATTGAGAGAAGCAAAACATATTTTATTGCTCTGCTCAAGGTTTTCACAACCAAGGATTTTAATTCAAAATGCGCAAACACACGCTGGACTTTCTACTGTAATTACGTAGATGAAGTTATTACCAGTTCACGTTTAGTGTCAATAAATTGCTGAGCGAATATTTTATGCTTAAATGATTATTGAAGAATAAGCCAATAAAAACTCGATTTAGCCACTATGTTATCGAGTTCGATCTTAGGATCGCAAATGTTTTCTAACCTAGCCGTATTTGTGTAATCACAGTGGGTAGTGGCTTGGTGAGGCATACTTCTGCGATCCGCCGATCGCAATGGATATCAGTATCATCTAATCGTAATTGTGATTCTTAAATATTATATCTATTGCCAGTACGTTTTGATAATGCCGATTTACGCGTATCCTTTGTTATACTTAGCTTAATAAAATTTAAGAGCCTTGGTTTGTGAGGAGACGGTACTTTATTTGGGAGGTATTCAGCTAAATTCTATTAACAGGAAAAAATTGTAACCGTCAGTACTTATGGAGCTTTATTAGTGAGAACTTATTCACGTATCTAAGCGCCGCGAAAGGTAAAATTTTTAACGGACAGATATACACCTAAATAAATTAGCTAAATAACTGAATTCCCTGTCATCTTTTGAAATTAGCCAAGAAAATTCATCTGAACCATGAAGACATTGCTTCTGGTGTCAACCTTCCTGATCATCTGTGTATTCTCTGTTGAAGCCGCCGGCGGAACAAAAAGTTGTACATGCTCAGACTCTGTGAGTGAAGCAGAAGTCAACAAGTGCTGCACCAAGGTTATTGGGGTTTCTAAAAAGAACAAAGAAAATAAGCCAGCTTGCGAAGTTGAAACGGCAATTAGTTCTAAACATGATAGCTTTAAAATTTGTTGTAAAGGAGAAGAGCAGAAAGGGAAGCTAGGGTCATGTATATGATTTAGATTTCACTTATGTAAATAAACCTTAGGTCAAACGGTGATTTATTTAAGGTAGAATTAATACACATGCATGTGTTCTTGACCTGTTCCACGGTACAAACGTCCAATAGGAAATTCAAATGGCTCATCTGGTTGATAATAATTGATTTATTAGATCAGATCTTACTGGCTTTAGCTTAATGCTACAATCCCATAAATAAGAAATGTTATTAGGTCCGTATATATGTAGGTACAAGGTACATATAATGTATGTATTAGGTATGCCGTATGCATATGCATGTATCTGGATAACGGTAGTGCAGGTTTTTATATTATTTTAGTTGAAGAAATTCGAATAACAGGTGCATCTCTAGAACCCTTTTACTTGTAACACTACCTTGAAATTAGTTTATTGTGCTGCCAAAACGTGTAGTTGATATATATTTCAATAACATAATTCAATACCAACGCATTGTTTCTTACAATAATACCTCTGTGAGTTGCTGTGACAGAGTTTAGATATATATGATTACGATTGCTTGGCTGGCTGCTTACTAACGATTTTGCTGATCAGAGTAGAGATGAGCAAATTATATTTTACCGAGCGGCCATATTGCCCGGAGATAGCGGCGTCGCTCGCGCCAGCGTTTCCAGCGTGCTACGATTCTTCCAAACATTATCTCTCCCAAGAGACAAAAGATAGCGAGTGCACACAACCCCAGATACAAAACCACGAGTGACATCAGGGTGCGGTTCATGTGTTCGATGCCAAAGTCGTAGTCGTCATCTTCATCGTCGTCAAGATAGCTTGATTCAACCATCGCTTGTCTTCGTCTTCTGCGTTCTATCGCAATGGGGACTTTGTACCAGAAATTGATGATTCCGGCCTCACGAAGCGTTTGAATCGTTTTGTGCATTTCCTTGGAAAGTGGTCCTGAGAACTGAAGTATGACTGATCCCACCCACCATAACTCTTCGGCCATGAAACATTCTGTATCTCGCACATAACTTTCCAGCTCAAGCAAAATCATTTTTTGCAAATTTCTCTCCAGCGGATATGTGGCTACGTCCCTACCCTTCGCCAAAGCTTTTGCATCATGAGACGTCGTTCCAAATTCTTCAGGACCAATGAAGTATTCACCAGCAGCATTCACATCCAGGCGTATGTTGTGCCCTGATAGGTACGAATCAACGTGCTTTACGCACCATTTGATGTCGTCGTAGCAGATATACCTGAATTTGGAGTTGAAGATCTTCTGATTGGTATCCAGGTAGTCCATCTTGTAAGGGGTCATGGCGTTGCTAGCGAAGTACTCTTTGTAGAGAACTTGTAATGGAAAGCAGACAATAGACGCTAGAATGAACAAAACCCCGATTTTCTTTGCTTGTGGCGGTTGCCCTTGCATTAGCCAGAAAAGATCCAGCCCTCCCCAGAAGCGGACGCCGGCCACCAGACAGATCGAAGTGAAAGTTATCCAGAAGAATATCCAAAGCGCGGTTTCGAACGGGGAAATAAGAGCAGTGACATACTTGTTGGTATGCTGAGTTCTGCAGTATACCAGACTGTAGGCGTACTTCGTCAAAAACATTCTTTTGACCGGTGCCGATCGGAATTTCGGTAAATCAGCCGCGTCCTCATTCTCGCCCTCTGTGTAGACGGTTTCCAAGATGAGTCCAGACTTCGGGTCTCCTTCGACATAGGTGAACTCGAGGTGTTGTTGTACGGCCGAAAGCATGGTGTTCTTCAAGAAATTGTCGTCCATGTCTTCATGCGGAGTCGGTCTCCACGAAGTGAAATACTTCGCTTCTGCTGAAATGCCTGGAGGTCCATAGTTGCCCTTCCGGTCTCCTGCTTTTTTCAATAGGTTGTAGGGATTTTTGTCGCCTTGTTGAATTCCGACGAAGTATGATTTTCCTTCCGGGCACATGTAGCAGGCAACCGCTGCGCCGAAAGACACTGGAGCATTCTTGTAGTTTACAGTTTCAAGAGCTAGAAAGCAAAATTTTCTTAATTTAACTGAATCCCGGTAATTAGAACATAAGTGTTCTGTGCATTTGTGACTCTGTGCAATCGGGGCGATTTATAAAAAATATTTAAGTGTATATTAAAATTGCAAAAAAATCGCCAGGCTTACCAGTTCCTGGCAGATCAGTCGCGTAGCCGTCGTTCTCAATTTTCATCTCGTGCATCATTATTAACACAACTTTGGGAAATACAAGTCCAAAGTTAGTATCAATAGTGTCAGCCCAACACTTAAGGAAATGTGATGTTTTTTCGCCCTGGAAAATAAGGCATACCAAGTTAATAAACTACTTTCTTTAAAAATCCCTATTTTCTTAAGGTAGTCATATGCGTCGTTTGAATGAACTCCTACTGGCGCGCCTATACTATCCTGATGTTTCTAGGGTTAAAAGATGTAAACTAAAATAACCCAAAATGTAGTGCATATGCAAATTTCCTTTAAAACTGCGACCTGGGCGTAAAGGGTCGACTCGCATTTCGTTAAAAGTAGCGGCGGCGCGGCAGTGCAAATCAAATAAGATTGAAAAGTGACACGGGGATTAATCATTCACGCAAGTGAGTTTTGCACTTTGGAGCTATTAAAAGTATGATTTTGACAGGTCAAATACTACAGAGTTTGAAGATAGAAGTAGTTTTTTCCAACTATACAACTAATCAACGTGTAGTTAGATTACTAAAGAATGCTGAAAACACGTATTTTAAATACAAACATAATCAAAGTACAGTATATATCTAATCATTTATTCGGGAGCTCGCTTCTATGCTAGCGTCGAAACGAGGTTCTTGCCTTGCATACCTATCACTCGACCTGGAAGAGCGATTATTAGGATCAGGAATGATTAATCCGTGAGAAGTATTTAGCATGGGATTTTAACATTGGCAGAAACACCTTTAAGATGTTTTAAAAAATATATGCTGATTCAAAAATACGTTACAGAAATACAAAAAATATTCTACTCACTTCAACAAAGATGATCCAATCCTTAGTCCTAATCTTGCTCAACGCCTCCGGGTTGAAAATTCGGCCCAATCCTTTGTAGTTATCCGTGACGAGGTAGTTGACGAAGCAAGTGCCCTTCATGTCCCGATGTTTTGTTTTATGACTGGCAACGAGTGCGGCGGGTGAGTAGAAGTGCTCTATCGGATGGTAGGTTCGGATAAGAGCACCGAGTAATGAGCGAAACATTTGCTGACACCAAGTGCAGCCCTTGCTTGCATCCAGAGTGACCCATGCACGGCAGCCCTCCGGGGGTGGAACAAACTGCTCAATCCCAGTGATCTTCTGGACTACCGCGTTATGATCCCTACCGCCATGAACAGAAATGAGGCATGGTACGATGACCAGCATGAGAAATATAGCAAGGAGTCCCATTTTGGGACAAGTTATTTTTCAGTCCAAGCCAAGGTCACGGTCTAAATCAGCAAACGACAAGTACTGACTCAATTTCCAGGAAAAGTACATTTAATATTATTTCGCAATAATGCAAATGAGAATTCCAATTTCAGTAGCGTTATCGATTGATATCAGGGGATCGCATACATTTTCTGATCGCAATCGATAGCAAGAAACTCCAGATCGCAATCGCAATCAATAGCATGTTCAATTTTCATGTTCAGCCTGATCGTAAATCGTAAATGAAAGCGATAGCACGCTTAGAAAATACAGGGTGTTCCTTCTCCTATGGTTCCTAACTTTAAGATTAATTTTGTTTTAATTTGCATGTATATGTAATTAACAACGCATTCTAGTATAAACTGAAAAGGTAGATAAGACGTAACGCTTTAACTTGAAAGCTAACAAATTCACTGCGAGCCTTAAAAAAATTCTCGATGAATATTTTAAACAATATTCTAGAATAATATGGAGATACTTTGGAACGTACAACTTGACCTTTGTTATATGAACCTTAAACCTAGAGCGGAGTTATAATTACGTGGATTCGAAATGAATATATCAGGTTTTTCAATAACAGTAACCTGTTAATTTGTCAGTGCATTGAGAGAGCAGTTGGGAATGGAGAATATTTTACTAATAGTTACATATGCAATGCATGTAAAATTAAAACATTAAATGAAATTCATTTTTAGGTTCGCATACGCACAGGAGAAGAAACGCCCTGTATTTTCTAGCGCTCTATCATGTGCGATCGCGATCAGGCTGAACATGCTGCATGCACATTTCTTGGTATCGTTTGCGATCAGGGATTTCTTGCTATCGATTGTGATCAGAAAATGTATGCGATTACCCGATCGCAATCGATAATACTACCCCCATTTCCTATAACAGAATTTTAAATAAAAGAATTTTCTAAAGAAAAATGACGACACCAGCACCCGCTCATCGACGCTTGGAGTTTCCTTACAACTATAAAGAAGGTGCCAATGTCCTGGCTTATCATTTCCGAGTCTAATTTAAATTTAAGAAGTTTGACACTATGCCACCGACTCAAATTCAAGAAATAATCTTTAAATAAAAGATTCTACGTCACTTGAGCGCGGTCACTTGAGCGCCGAAAAATTGAGTGCCACAACAGCCCGCCCTAATCCGGCGGGGGCTACACCGTACAGACGTCGGAATCCAGTGGCTTTAGCACGTTATAAGCTGACCTAGCCTAAATAATCTCATAGTTATACAAAAACTGGTAATAATAAGACATGGTGCTCATGGGATGGATAAAGTGGCCGCGCTCAAATGGCGCCGCTCTCAATCGTCCGGCGTCAATTGAGCGAGCGCCGTCAATTAAACACCGTCAATTGAGCGCGGCCCAATTGAGCGCAGACCGATTGAGCGCCGTCAATTGAGCGCCAGGTTATATCTATTACTGATTAATTAGGTGTTTATGGTATTAATTTAGTTAGGTTAGGTTATTACGTGCTAAAACCACTAGATTCCGTCGGATGTACGGTCTGGCTCCCGCAGGGTTAGGGTGGGCAGTGGTTGAGCTCAATTGACGGTGCTCAATTGGGACCGCGCTCAATCGGGCTCGCGCTCAATCGGGCTCGCGCTCAATTGACTGAGCTCAACTGACGGCGCTCAATTGACGCGGAATCCTCTGAATTGACCGCGCTCAAGTGACGGTGTGCAAGTGACAGCGGACGAAATAAAACTTTACTACAAGAAGATTAAAATTTACTGAGGTGTAGCCCACTTAAAATTCAAAATTTATAATTCTTGAAAATAAAATCTAGAAATTTGTCTTCAGGCTTTCCAATGATTATTTCCTATTCAAACGAGCTTATGAATTTATTTTGTCATTCAATGTTCACTGCATGAATTGTTGAAAAGGTAACACGACCCATTAAATAATCGAAAAACCTTCGGTGAAATTTCTAGATTTTATTTTGAATAATT
>VNWX01002399.1:0-12236 GCA_009869905.1 Ceratophysella communis | reverse complement strand
AAAAAACGTTAAACTTTTTACATATAGGCCTTCTACATAGTTCTACGGCAGTTGTGAGTTACGATGTTTGCACATCTACCCTTGCGGACAGACAGACGGACAGACAAGACCATCCCATAAGACCTTCTGGTCTAAAATTTGCCTAATCAAATACATGCAAAATGTAGCTCTGAAACAGAGCATTTAAAATGCACAAGCTATATGCAAAGATAGTTCTATCAATAGCTTTGCTTACCTTGCAGAATTGATTAAGGAGCACTTGAATTTCAAAGTATTTGTACAGGAGAAAAAAAATATGAAGATAGACAAAAAGGAGATCCTGCAAGAATGAAATCCAAAGAGACAATGATCTTATTATCCAGACTTCTAATTACAATGCATTGACCTGCAATAAAATTAACTTTAAAGGGATGAGTAAGCAATTTATTGCATTTTGCAATGCGGCAGTCTGGTGCAGATTTGATTGCATCAGGTGAGAACTCAAGCTGGGATCAGACAGAGGTCAATCATCGATTTCGTTGTAAGTAGCTCGGGAATAAATGACAGAAAATATTGCCTATACATTACGTTACATTTAGAAATGAATGAGAACTTAATGCCTAGCCAATACATATAAAACATTACGTTAAAAATTTTAAAATTCCTAATATTTATAAGTATTCTATATCAACATTATACGTGCAGTTTCACATATCTACTACAGCCCATGGTGACTACCAAGTTGTTGCCCATGACTACCAGTTTGTTGTTGACTCCCAACTAATTCAAGTAATCTTAAAAGTCCTTGCTTATTAACTGAATGTATATTTAATACATGTAATGGACATGTTATTCTTATTTCTGTTGTGTAATTAATATTCTTCTCGTTACCATGGTAATTATTTGTTTGTAATGCATTTGTTAATAATAAGCTATTATTATTATTTGTGACTTTTCCAAAGGGGTGATGAGCTGTTGATGTTGATGAGTCTGTTTACTTTAAGGGAAAATAATAGAATTTAATAATTAATTCATATATATACAAAAAAAAATCGAATCAACCGGGTCTAATATTCAAATCCCCCGGGTTACTATTCGAATTTCAGGGCCACTATTCGAATCCGCCGTTCCACTATTCGAATTCCCCGTTTCACTATTCGAATTCCGGGGCTACTATTCGAATCCCCCGAGGATACTATATTCGAATTCCTGGGCTACTATATTCGACTCCCGGGGTACCATATTCGAATCCCGGGGCCAATATTCGACGCCCGGGCTACTATTCGAATCCCACGGGCTACTATATTCGACGGCCAATCTAACTATTCGAATTCTGGGCTACAATTCGAATCCACCGGCCTATAAACCAGAAAAATTCTGTTTTCTTACCTTATTTATATGTACAGCAAATTTATTAGGATGCATTGAAATTATGGCAGCAAACTAAAAACCTGCAAATGTGGATCAATAAATGTCATTTTAGTTTGCGTGATTTGCTGGTTTTTATTTCATATAATATAATTGACCTGCCTTGGCCTTAAGCCAGGCAGCTTGGCTACGTCACAGGGCGAGTCATTTGAAATTCATAAGTGCAAATCTAAATATTTGCAAATACTGTAAATAACAATGTATTTTAACTAAAATTTGACTATAGCGTAAGCGGAATTTTTTCAGGGCCTACTGGCAGAGTAAATTTAATAATAAAATTACTGCATATGTATAGTAGTGGAAAATCCTTCGGTGTGCACTTTAGTATTTCAAGTTTGAAAAAAAATATTTTTTACTTTTAAGACAGCGCAGTAACATCAAGTTTTAGAATTAATTTATTTTTGACTTTTAATACGGCGCTGAGATTGCAGTTTTGGTCATGCCTCCATATTCTACACTATATTATAATATAGCAAATTAGTGCGCAGGGGGAAAATCCGCGCCCGCCTCAGTAACTTTTTATGCTTTTTGAGCATTGTTTTATTTTGAGCTTTTAAGTTGGAAATGTTACGCCAATAACAAATTAATTTAGCTTTAAGATGTTCCTGACCAATAAAATACATTTTTTGTGGAAAACTCGAACTATTGCTCATAAAATCGATTAAACTTACCTAGGACAGCGAAAAATTAGAATGCTGCGACATTCTGGTTTCAGCATTCTTAGCTCGCAGCCGATCTAATTCAGCAATCGCAGCAAGATCACATGGGGAAAATGTGTCTGTGGTAATGAGTTTTTGCACCTCCATATCAATTATGGCCAGTCCTGCAAGCGTCTTGACACGGCTTATAGCTACATAAGCCATTCCTTTCTGAAACAACTGTTTTCCTGAGAATGTATTACAGTACGTGAAGTTTAGTTTATAGTTCATTGAATTAAATATTTCTGGAATAAATCAATATTCACTTACCAAGATACACGCATATTTTGTCGACCGTTATGCCTTGCAGCTTATGTATGTTTATAGCCCATGCTAACAGCATCGGAAGCATGAGCCTCTCGATCCTGGTCTTTCGTTTTCCAAAGAATTGGACGGGAACAGGACGAATAACCACGATATTGTCGGTCGAACCCGGAACTACATGGTCAAATTTGACGTGGACACCTTCTGGCAGCTCACCATCTTCATCATTGCCTAATTGATCTCGTCTTAATGCCTTCCAGTTGAATTTAACTACAGTGCCAGTTGCTCCGTTAACTATTCCTTTCTCTACGTCTATATTTCGCCGAATCATTACTCGGCTTCCGATCCCCAATTTAATGTTCTTAGTTAATCCACCACATTTATATTCCTGCCGATATAGTAGCTGCTCGTTCACAATTTCTCCATGCTTTACAGTGTTGTCTGCGATTGTGTCAATTGAGTTGAAGTTATATATTCGAGTCGTGTTCCTAAGTTCCTCCGTCTTTTTTGAGTTATGTGAGTCCACACTCTTGCGGGTTGGGTACGCCCGAAGGCAATCTTTGAACTTTTCGTACATTTCCGCGTATTTCTCTTTCGATGGGTCAAGCACACGAGTTTGTAAGACGTTAATATTGTGATGTAAGATGAACTTAAGCTCCAGATATTGCCCTACTTAGGTTCAGCTTCCAGACCAGACCAGAGCCAAGGAGCCCCAGTCTCCATGCTTAGGGCATAGGAGAGGGAGAGACTCCGGGGACTTGTGGTTCTGGCCGGGTTGGGGTTGCCTGGCCGAGGGTTGGTCTGGTGGCGGATAGCATAAGGTAACTAAGGATTAGCTTAGGATAAATTAAGGGTTGGTACCACAGAACGGGACAGAGTGTCCTGAGAGCTAAGAGATCGAACATTAAGCTAATAAAGAGTCACCCCGGTAAGATCTGAAGCCAGCGACTATTGTTCTATAACTTCGACCGACTTATTGTTCATACCGATAAGCACCCACATTACAATATCTTCCGCAGTTAGTTTTCCAACACGCAATCGGCTGCATATTTCCTTAAGGGGATCTGAACCTGCTTGTCTCTTGTTTAGCAGTAGTTCAGTAAATTCCATTTCTCGCCAGAGATTAGGCTCATGTTGTAGGCCTACAGGTTGATCAAAAATCCAATGTCCAAGAATAGGCTTTAACTGTAACAAGTCGCCGCAGAATATCACATTTTTTCCTCCGTATAGCTCATCCGATTCAAATATTTCACATAGTCGTCTGTGAATGAACCGAAGGGTCTCGTAACTGATCATAGATAATTCGTCAAAGATTATCCACTTTAGCTGGGCAAACTGGCGCCGGAACATGGACAACACAGTCGGTTTTAGTCGGTTGTATTAGGGAATTCTTCCATGTTCAACTCCTAATCCAAAAGCCTTGTGAATAGTTAGTCCATGAATCGGGAAAGCCGCTTTCCCAGTCGGTGCTGTAATAAGTATAGCTGAATGGTTGTTGTAACACGTCCTAACGTAAGCAGATATTGTAGCTATCAGGTGACTTTTTCCGGTACCTCCTTCCCCGTGAACTATTTGGCGCAACGGATGTTCTGAATTGTTCAGATCCATAACAGTGGCCTTTACCTTATGAAACACTTCCCTTTGATCTGGTGCCAGAGAATCAATTAGACGCATGATTTCAGCTGAATTTTGAGGGGAGGGGCGAAGAGTATGTGCTTGTTCAGCCTCTTCTTCAAACAAATCTAAATCAATGTCTTCGTCGAATTGAGGAGTGGACCCTGGCGAATTCAAGTCGGCAATAATAAGTATGGCTCGATCAATTTCACGTACCAGATCAGGATTGATAGCAGGATCATCACTGGGTTTTCAGAAGTTATTGTAATTCTCTTAAAAGAAAGTCACGGGACTCTGGTCGGCACAAAAATCTTCTTTGATGATAGGAAAATAGAGTAGAATTAAGGAGTAGTAGTAGGAGTCGGGTTCGTTAAGAGGATTAAACTTAGGAGTCTTAACCGACGCAGCTTTACCACGGCGCTTTATTTGACCAAGGCGATTTTTTAGGCGTAATGGCCTATCTTCTGGTGGATTTTCATCATTATTATTATCCGGAGGTGCTGGTGCTCCAACTTCCTAATCATCGTTTACATTTCCTTCTTCAGGCAATCCTTCAAAAGTGTCTTCGTCGTAGTTTTGTACCTTCGGTCCGCTAACTGGCTCATAATATGATGCAAACTCGTAAAGGCAGATATTAGCTAAAGTATCTGGCCGATTGCAATATCTATCGATTAGACTCAAACCAAATTCAGGATTTCCTGCTTCTACGGAACCTTTTTTGACCATTCTTAGCCTTCTTTCCTTTCGCCATGTTGGAACAAAGACTGTACGACGAGATGAGTCTCGAAGGTTTAAGCTGCAAGTTCTAAAAGCTGACTCCTGAGCACTGATTTCTCGATTTCTCATTAGGAGTCCCGCTGAACGTAGCATTTTCTGTCGTATCGGTAAATTAGATTCTTGAACAGTTTTGAGAGCACTTGGAATTTAATGGCGTAGTTCGGCGGGCTCAGCCTTGGACATATATTTCGCAATATAGTATACTATTGACATGCTGCTGGTTACTGGTTGAATGTCAATGTTACAGCGTAAGATCTAAAGTATAATTGGATGATAATTATTTACCATTTTTTCTTCATAAGTTCTTTTCAGAATAGCGAATCTGCCATAATTTTTCTTGATAGCGTAATCGTCATCGAGAATTCTAGACTCTTTCGCTAGTTCTCTTGGAAATCCAAATCTGCAGTATGTCTTTCCGTTTTTGTAACAAGTTTCATAGTGCTTATGGCTTTGATACTTGATTACTAAATCCCTGTAACCAGTTTGCATTGAACAGCTCACGTTTTTGTCAAGAAATTCGATTCCCTCAGGCGTATTAAAATCTGGAGCTCCTCTAAACCAGAGCAGGCAATGGGCGTGTGGACTGCCCCTTGCTTGAAATTCAACACGAATGCTGTAATCATCAAAGGGTAACCAAATATGTCTGATGACCTTTTCTTCAGAAGAGCTGTAAATTTGTCCAATCTAAGGCGAAATTGCCTTGCTGCGACGATTGGGTTTTTCCTTAAACCTCTTGCCTTTCTTCAAAAGAGAGATCGGTAGGAACTTCACTATCAGCACCATAAGTTGCTTTGTATAGCGAATTTATAACGTCTAAAGCATTAAGATCATCAAATGACATGGTGAAGAAAAATGTCGGCGTACCTAAATGACCCACCATAGCGAAGAGATCACCACAGTATTGTTTCCAATACGATGCACAGCCACGAATTGATGACATGTACAAGCTTGGATCCGTTCCACCTGCCGGTAACCTAATATCCTGAACGCCGTTACCGCCCTCCTCTGTTCTCATTGCACAACAAACTGATATTTTCTGCTCCACTCTAGCCTTGTCATATTCACTGAGCGCGTAGAACAAAAATTCGGAATTAGAAGAAAATCTCGTGTTCGATGATAAAAGCCGCTGTTGAAAATAGTCTAAGCAAGTTAGCTTATCCTTTCTCTGATCATTCCGTCCAAACCTGCCAGTCGGAAACAGATGGGGGAATGCCAATAGGTCGAGTTTCTTTTCAGTAAACGTGGACAATGGTTTTCCAATTTTTCGATTTAGATTAAGATTTGTTTGATCATTTATTACTGGAGCTACAATTTCACCTATTCCATCTTGCTCATTGACAGGCTCTGAGTTAGAACTTGTTAGTTGAACTGGAGGCAATACACGATCTATATTGGGTTCTAGGAAGTCGGCCGGACCCAAGACGGTATCAGTAACGCCATTGTTTTGAACTGTTTCTACCCATTTTAGAACAAATTCCTCCTCTTCTTCCTCCAATAATTCTTCATCCTCTTCATTATAGTTAATCGTTCTCCGACGCTTTCTCCGATGCGACGCAGTTTGTCCTAAATTAGCTTCAGTGTTCACTTGACCTTCCTCATCAGAGAAATCGTCTAGCTCGACTCGTTGAGGTTCGACTTGTTGCTTCACAATAAATGGATTTATGGAAAATCTGAACCGTTCAATATTTGCCTCATTTGGGGCTTGTTTAGGCTGGCAGTTTCGGTGAATAATATGGGAAATTGAACTAGCACCACTTGCAACTGGAAACATCAAGACACAGGCTGTCCCGTTTGCAGCAGAAGAACCGGATGCACCGCGGCTGTGACTGTCTGCTAAAAATACATGGTCTTCATCAATACATAGTGCCATCGAATATTCACTGGCTGTAATGATTGCGTGCTTGTAGCGCGATTGTAAGAATTCGGTAATGGCAGCAACAATTCGCTTGTGGTGAACTCCAGTGACCTTGTTCATAAACCCGTTTATTTGATCTTCCTCCACAATAGTCAACTCTACCGACAACGAATCGAAACAATTCCTAATAATGCCTTCCACTTCCTTGCTGTGAAGGAAATCAGTATCCGTATGAGCCCTTTTTCAGTATAGTAATCGTTACCAGTGAACAATATTTTCTCGACAGTCATTCTGGTCCAAGTACTGGCTGATTGCAATGTTGAATATGCAAAAAATGCAGCTGATATTGCAGTGCATTGTTTTTCCGCATTCTCTTCGAATATTGGGTTTGCCTGGTGTATTCCGGCTCGTAGTATTTTGCCTTCTCTATTAATTAAATCCTTGAATCCAACGGGCATGTTAGAATCAATTTCAACATTTGAATTGCCCTTAGGCTCAACTTGTATCACTGTTTGGTATTCGCTTAGATTTATATTTGTATTAATTTGCTCGTGACTATACAATGGATTATTAGCTTTAAGCCAATTGAGTGCTCTGAAGAGCCTTGATAGTTCCACTTGGTATTCCTTGTACCTATCCAACCCTTCCAAAGTTTCTTTGACAAAGGCAACACCAGATTGTTGACCATTTAGTGGTAGCTGCTCAACCACTTCATCTACCGACTGAGGGACGTGAATCGCCATTCCATGCGAAGCCTTTTGACCCATGCCTTTGCACAATTTATAAATTTTCATGTATAATTTAACTTGGTTTACGAGCTGAACTTCGTACTGCGTTATACGCGATATTTCATTAGGAATATAGTCGACGCCAAGGCTATGTGCCACTGCCCTACATGGAATTTTGTTTCTCCCATACCAGCTCTTGCACCGTGAACACAAAACTAATTGCGTTCCAACTGGAATATTGGTGTCAAGTTCAAGAAGCTGAGTATGAAGTTGATCTGTTATAGCTGCTTTGCAAATTTGATGCGGATACATAAGCTTGTCGCAAGATTGACAGGGGTGGACGGGAGATACTGAAATATCTTTGTTGAAATTATCAATTATATCCTGTATTGTTGTTTGCATAATAGGAACTTCACTGACATGTTGTGTACTACAAGGATCATTTGCATTCACTTCCATAGGAACTGGGTCTTGATTCTGTTCGTTGTAAGGTTGTGTAAATTCGTGAAGATTTGCGGTAGTAATCTCTGGAATAGTATCAATACGGTTGGAATTTGTGGTAGACTCGATTGGAGGCAACACGTCAACTACTATGCATTCGTCGTCGTCTGGATCTGGATCTGGATGGATCAGCAGATTGTTGTGAAACATATGCGTATCTTTCGTTTTGGGAAAGCCTTCTCTTGCGTTTTCCTCCAATATGCATGTTCTTGATTCTTTGCAGGAATCCAATTTTTTTTGCAGGAGAATTTGTAACCTGCTGAATAGATACGATAATTCCTATTCTTTGTTTTGAATCTATTTCTGCAATGACTAATCTTATAAAAACTTCCGTTTACATCGTCATTCTGATGGACACGGCGCAGAAGATTTCTTGTTTCCAAAGTATTGGAATTTAGCATCTGTAAGGCCAGTACACCCCACCTTGATTTATAGTCTTCTGGATCATTGTTATTTTTATTGAAATCTGATATCTTGCTGATCTGCATAATTATTTCATGCTTCGCTGGAATCGGAACAGACACACAACTTGTTGGTTGCGTCGTAGATAACTGGCTCTAAAACCCAGAGTATTATATATTTAAACCAAGCGTTACAATGGAATCCTACTAAAACGACATATACAAGTAGGTACAAGATTTACGTACTAAGGTCTTTGAATCGTTGAATATGTTTTGAATAAGCAATCGATTTTCTAGTGTGTTTGAATTCATTATTCGTGTAGCCAGTATACCCCACCGAGATTTTGAATCATTTACATCATTTGTTTTTTTCTTTGACACCTTGTTCATTTCAATACAAATGTGCTCTCTTGTAGGGGTCAAATCTGAAGCAGTTGAGTCTTGAGAGAATCGCCCGATTCTAGGGACAATCTGCGTCTGTGTTATAAAGGAATACATTATTAAATCGTATCAGGCGGTGACTTCTGATAATTTGAAACGTGAGCTCGGATCGCTGTAGAGTGTAGCAACCAAGGCAAAGTGGAAGCGCGAATGAGTGTTTTTCAAAATTTTCAACATTCAAAATACACTTATTTAACGTCTTCATGCTCAGTTATTGCACCCATGTGTTTCCACACGCTGCGCGTATCCAGCCCGACTGAACCCGTATTGCGGGAACTGATTTCCAACACGTTGACGGCCTGATCTATTCTGGGCTCACATAATAGATCAGAGCAACTACCTGTCCAATTAGGACATCCTACAGGAGGGCATCCAGTAGGAGGTTATGAACTTTGCTCGATGTTCATCCGATAGTTTAATCAACATTCCCCGTACTATCATAGAATTAACTATGACTACACCGAGCCAGGAATGTCCTTCACTCTACGGGTGTCTACGGCGGAGCGGGGCCGTGGAAACGGCAAAGCGGGGCCGTGTCAACGGCAGAACGGGGCCGTGGCGACGGCGAAGCGGGGCCGTATCAAAGGCGGAGCGGGGCCGTGGCGACGGCGGAGCGGGGCCTTGGCAACGGCGAAGCGGGGCCGTATCAAAGGCGGAGCGGGGCCGTGGCAACGGCGGAAAGGCGCAGTGGCGACGGCGGAGCGGGGCCGTGGCAACGGCGAAGCCGGGCCGTGTCAATGGCGAAGCGAGGCCGTGGCAACTGCAGAACGGGGCCGTGGCGTCGGCGAAGCGGGGCAGTGTCAACGGCGGAGCGGGGCCGTGGCAACAGCGAAGCGGGGCCGTGGCGACGGCGGAGCGGGGCCGTGGCGACGGCGGAGCGGGGCCGTGGCGACGGCGGAGCGGGGCCGTGGCAACGGCGGAAAGGCGCAGTGGCAACGGCGGAGCGGGGCCGGGCAACGGCGGAGCGCAAATCAGTGCCAAGCGTAGGCACTACGGTGCCGCGAACTTCGTCGCCTCTATGGAAGGCGGGCGGGAAAGAGCGGAGAGGGGCTGTGGTAACGAGGGAGCGCGAATCAGTGCTGAGCGCAGGTATCACGGTGCCGCGGAGCTTTGTTTCCCGCCTGGAAGGACAGCAGCAAGAAGCATAGCAGGGTCGTGGTAAGGAGGGAACGCTAGCAGCGCTGAGCGTAGGTATCACGGTGCCGCGGAGCTTTGTTGTCCACCTGAAAGAGCGGCCGCAAGGAGCGGAGAGGGGCCGTGGTAACGAGGGATAGCAAATCAGTGCTCTGAGCAAATCGCTGTATTATAGATGTATATTTTTCGTAGTAAGTGTTAGCCATATTTTATGTGTATGTCAAATTTATGCCATATGCAATATGCACTCTTATACATTCGGCTTTCCGGGGATAAGAGTAGTCTAAGCCATGCTACCTATATTTGAGAAACAACCTACAACAATCATAGTTCAAGGGCAGGGATTTCAGACATCGGCCGAGAAATTGCAGGTCAACGCTTGACCCTGCGCCGAAGGTCCCTTCCTTATTATAATTATATGCAAGATAGGGCTAAAATGTCCACAATGCGAGTATGAGCACTGCACTTAGATCCCACTCCAGTAACAGTATAGCTCGACGACACGTTAGGCCGCCCTCGTATGCATTGCTGTTTGCCTACCTATTCTGCAATCCACGTGTGATCCACAAAACGGGAAAGTGCTTCACTACACGCGTGTTTACTATGCGGAAGAAGTATATGAAACTTTTTTGTATTAAAATTGCAACGCCTAGCTGTAAAATACAATTATACGGAGTAATTGATATGGTTCTATCAAAAGAAATAATATGCCTAGGATTGAGGTACGCCAATGTAGCCCAAGCCACGCTATGTGTACAGAGTGTACGAAAATTCCAAATCGACGAATCATGATGCTATTGTAGTATGTTTTTATCCGCTTTGATATTGAAAAAAGCTGGGGCTTACATTGCAGCAGGTTAAAGTTCAAGAAAAGCCAGAGAGCAATAATTGTTCATCAGAAGCTCTCAAGATCAGTCATTCATTAGATTCATTAGATTAGCATAAACTTACATTCCTGTGTAAATGGTAGATTTGAAAGAAGGTTCTGCGTGCATTTAGAGAATTTGGGTATCCAGATGCCACGAGGATATTGTTCCACGGAGAACTAAGCTCAGCAAAACTGCCAGTTAGCGGCTCTTCCAGATTGAAGTTTTCAATGAGTTTAAGTATCATTCCTGGAGATACATCCATGAAGGGAGCCTAATGGAAAATTTTAAACATGATTAGAAATCAGTAAGAGGACGATATAAAGCGCAACATTGTCGCAGATCATTCTCATCCGCTCTTATTTATTTCACGTTGTACCGGGCTCACAGTGTATAATTGAATTAAATCAAAATTTACAAGCCATATTCATACGTAATCCAGTATTTTAAAAGCTTCCTAATTTTTTAGATGGTGTAAGCTAAAAAGTTACGTGTAGTTTGCTGCATATCAGACTATGAAAGTTGTATACGAAATTTCTGGAAACCAGAGTATTTATTCCGTACAATTTCTGCGACACGTCTCCCCAGCGTGACGAAGCCAAAAGCGGATTAGGGCCGCGCAATTTGCTCAGGTTGTGCTCAATAGCCCGGTAGCTTGTTGTGGAGTAGTCGAAACCCATATTCTGTAATTAAATCGGATTTTGGTTGGACGAATTGTGAAGGCATTTAAGCAGTATTAGGTAATAAATATACGAAATGCAGGGTTTTAAATTAATACCTGTGAACTATTTGACTCCATGATGCTGGAAATGTTTAAGACAATAATCTGTTGATGATCCTGCTATAAGCACTGGCGCTGACTTGATAATCTGAATGTAGTTATTGCCGGTAGACACAATGATGTGAATATAGCAATGTCCAGAATTAAATGACTCATGCACTGCAAATGACTTTGTGCAATATGAGAGCGTGGGTTACATGTCGAGGTCGAGAAGTGGAAAGCGAAACCCCTTGAATGTAATGAATCTTAATGTGAATGAACTATGAGTGCAAAATGCAGCATTCGTATTTAGCTAACCCATGAGTTGTATATTGAGTTATTCTGCTTGCAAACAGAATTGATTTTTGTTCATCATATAGAAAATAATTTATTTAGGAGAGTTTTCGTCCCGCTGCTACCATGATTAGAATGGCTGTTCACATATCATATGCAATGAATAAGGCAATGCTATAGTAGAAATGAGCTAAAATGACAGTAAATATACGTTTGTATATTAAATTTACGTTAGTATGCTTGAATTTTGCTAATCTATGAATCAAAGTAGGTATGTGTTGATTTGCCCTAGTAACGGGATTCTTTATGAAAGGCTATAGTCAAAGGGCATGGACAAATTTCAAACCCATATAAAATCTAATCAAACCGGGGAAATATATGACTTCCGCACCATTTTCCGCATCTACATTTAATTTCCTATCACCCTATACCCGAGCGGACGTAGCCCCCAGAAGCGTTTGGCCGTACGAGCGATTTGAAAGTTTAAAAGTGCCAT